>VYZT01048360.1:3339-31659 GCA_013400735.1 Pomatostomus ruficeps
TCTTTATACCATCTTCCACAGCCTGGTTTGTGTAGTACGTTTAGTCTTAACTGAGATGTCAAAAAAAGTACTTTTTGATTCTCTGTGCTGTTTTGAAGATGGCCCAATACAAATTGTAAAAAGAAGCCTACTTACTAACTTAAATTTGTGGTCTGTCACCTGTTTTTCACACATCCGAGGGTAGATAGTTCTGTACAGAGAAATTCTTCTGGCTACTCCTTGCCTAATAATCATTTTGCTCTCTGTATAAATTTGTTGGTTCCAGAGAATATTTCTAATACTTGGGAATGCATTAGATTATAGATTTGTTTCCAGAAGTTATGTTTGGGGCATAACATGTCAGTGTTTCAGAATTTGTTTCTTGTGCAGGCATTGGGACTGGGAAATGGGAAAGTTCTTTGTCGTGTCTCCTATACTATAGGGTGTAATCAAGACGTTCTTCTGCAAGCAGATGCCATCTTACTGTCTTCTCTAAGTAACCAGGATTCAGTGGCCACGTTAATGCAGTTCTGCAGCCTGGAGTAATGCATTTGGCTTCTTGCCTTGGCTGTGTTTCTTCTGGAGGGCCGGGACAATGAGAGATCATCTTAAAAAAAAGCAAAAATGAAAAATACGAACAAACAAACAACCTCCCCCCCAAACCAACCAATCACCAAAACTACCTCAAAGCAACCTTTCTCATTTTAAAGCACAGGGACTAGCACTGCCTGAAGCCTTACCAGTTGGCCTGTTACAACTTGGCATCAGTGAGGCCTGCAAATTGGTATAGGTAGAAGGAAAACTGAGGAACTTAGAGAAATATTTGATGTCCCCGTTAGCCCTGACCTTTTCAAAAACTCTAAAAGAGTCCCCTTCTCATTCTGGATTCTCAAGTGGCTACTCAATACTGTTCAAAGACAGAAAGTAAAAACTTCTAGAACATTAAAAATTAAAAGTTAACATTTCAAGGAAATTCTTTTCAGTAAAAAATTGAATGTTTCATGCTATCCTATTCCAAGTTTTTCCTGAGCCACCTGTTTTGTCAGTTTTTTAGTTTGATGTCTGTTAAAATTGTAACTTTGTCTAAAAAAAGCTTTTCTCAACGGATCCTGGCTTTTTTGTTTTGTTTATGTGGACTGGCAGATATTTGTCATATCCCAAGATTCTTTCATTGTGTTCATACAAAGGTTGTCTCTTGCCCCTTTTTTTTTTCTTAGTAACTACACCTTTTCTGTCTTGTGTGGTTTTGTTGTTGTTTGCCCTTAATGCTTTATCTTTTGTATTTTATGTGGCTTGGTGTTCAGAGTGGGAAGTCTACCCACTCTTGTGCCATGGAAGGCCTCGTGTTCTTGCAGCTTGGTCTGAGAAGCGTGGCTGTTGTGCCTGAGTGTCTGTACCCTCACAGAGAAGCCCTATGTTAGAGAGCAGGGATGGAAAACAGCTTCTTCCACAGCTCCCTTTTTGAATGCAAGCGGGCAAATTTGTGCCCGTGGCTCTCCTCTGCCCTCTTCTGTGATCCTCTCTTCAACATTCTTGCAATTTAGTTGGCAGCTTCCTATTGTGCACCTTTCTCCCAAGACTGAACAACACTGGTACTTGGAAGTTCTGGAATACCTACTGACCTGTCTGAGCTTGTTCACCTTTGGTCCCCTATGGTTCAATTAACAGTATGACTGAGTTACTCTTACCTTGATGGGATTAATGCTCTCCTTCCCCAGTGACTGAGAAGTAAGGATTTTGGTTTTGATACCTCCTCATCTGCCTCTGCTGTTTTAATGAAATTGAGGAGTTTGCAAAGGGAAAGTAAGATGAGGGGAAGGATGAATTTTATACGTTGAAACAAACCAGCAACACTAAGTGTTGGAGAAGGGTATTTCTGTTTTCATGTCAAGGCAGGCAAAGGTGGCTCTCCTTCCCAATCAAAAGTCTCCTTTCAGAGTTTTGTCTTCACTTTTGTCTGTAACAAATGGTATCACTCTGCCTTATGGAATGTGCAGTATTTACTCCAGATCTTTGGTATTTGCAATTTCTGCAAATGATGCAAACCTAAGATGATGTGGAACACAGACTTAAGGGGTAAGAAAGGTACCACTGCAGTTTTTTTCCTTTTTATTTTCTGGGGGCTTTTCATGGAGTTGTGTTTTGGATAGCTGACATAAAAACAAGGAAACCACTCTTTTCTCTTGAACAGCAGTGTAACAATTAGAAAATCTTTGGTTTTTGTGGCTTTAGTATCTCTTTGTCTTCTCCATTGGGCTGCTTGCCTACATCTTGATATACACAGATGTCAGTACTAAGAATTTAAGATTTAGGCAAATGAGTTATGATAGTTACTACACCATAGTGGTGGTAGTTCAGATGCATACTAGCTTTAGGAAATCATTGTGAACAATCTCAACTTTTCTCTATGTGTTTTGTAGACACAGAACTGATTGTGGTTTTGATGGCATTCTGAAGCTCTAATTTGATAACATTGTGCCCTTAAGTGTTTGGGTACTGATCTCCTGTGAAGAGTACTGAACTTAAACAGTTGTGTTCAATTTGATGCACTTTAAAACGATGACCTAAATACTCATGAGCTTGAGACTCTTTCTTATTCTATTTGAAAGTAGGTACAGCTGCTGCACGGAAAGAAATAATCAGAAACAAAATTCGTGCAATTGGCAAGATGGCAAGAGTCTTCTCTGTTCTCAGGTACTTGCATGATTTCTGCATTCCTAAACCTCTGTTACGTATGTAAGGTAAACATCTCTGTTTCAGGATAATGAATGCCAAACATTTTTCAGGGAGATCGATGTGCATCAGAATCTTGTTTGGCATAGTGGTGTACCCTGTTGATATTGGAATTTTTGGTTAAAGAATATTTTTGAGTTATTTTTGAGACATGTTTCAAGAAATCAGAGAATGTGATTTTTAGTTTACATGTTGTTTGTCCAGCTCTTAACTAAGAGTGTTGGAAAGAAAGACAGAAAGACTGAAATCAAGGGTGTAATGGAGGAGATCAGGTCTGACTCCAAAAATTTCTGACATACCAGAAGCTTGAGGAGTAGAGGGGTTTTGTTTCCAGTTTTTGTTTATTTCTCTTCAGCTATTTAAAAAATACCCCATCCTCTTTAAATCTAGAGATTTCATCATCATATTTAGCCAAAATACCTGTTTTTCCACAGACCATAATTTCTCAAATCAGGGTAATTTTTTAAAGTTGTTATTTCCCGAAATAGAGACACTTAAAACTGGGGATTGTTTTATGGTACTGAGATACGTTCAGTACCTCATGAGGCATTCAGTGCTCATTTCAAAGCTAATGAACCTGCATGTGAATAACTGTTCAGAATTTGGTTCAGAAGTAACCAGCATTTATAACTTCTAGGCAGAGGAAAGACTGGTGTGGGATAGCATTATTTTTCCCTTTTAAATTGTTTGAATTTGAATTTACATTCAGTCTTGACATGCCTAAAACACAGCAAAACTAGGCTCTCTCTATCCCTATCCATTATTTTACTTCTCTGCACGTTTTCATGCACAGATATTTAAGGATTTGTTACTGGTTTTTTTCACACCAGGGAGGAGAGTGAAAGTGTGCTGACACTCAAGGGTTTGACTCCCACTGGAATGTTACCTAGTGGAGTGTTGGCTGGAGGACGACAGACCCTGCAAAGTGGTAATGATGTTATGCAACTTGCTGTGCCTCAGATGGACTGGGGCACATCTCACTCTTTTGCTAACACCACACATAATGCATGCAGGGAGTTTCTTATGCTTTTCAGTTCTTGTCTTAGCGGCTGATACGAGCACAGTGTTATGTGTTAATCAGGCAATGTGAAATGAATACTTAACCAGGGTATAAAACTAAAAGCCAATTAGTTCAGCAGTGTCAGGCTATGTCTTTCAGACTGAGCTTCCTTAGTTTGCAATTTTTCAGGTGGGGTAACCTTATAGATCCTGTATTGAGGCATTTAATCATTACAGATACAAAAATGACAGTGTAATTTTGCATCATTACTTGTCTGCTCTCCATTAAAATGGTTTTATTATAGCCGTCTTAGTATTGTCATTGACAATGTCAAATACTTGTTGATATTAATATTAACAAACAGCTACAGACTGCATAGTTCCATATTACACTCCATTGACAGATTGGAATGTGCTACGTTTTGTACCCTGGTAATTAATGCCAAAGTTTGTTCTCTATGTTGTTTGTCAAATGTTCTATGTATAATTGACCTCCCTGAATTGTCCTTGTAACATGCTGTTTCCTTCCTCTGCAGATGTAGCTGCTTTCTTAGATCTGTCTGTCTCTCTCTAGGTATAGATGTATGTCTGTATAAGTGTTAAAATTAAACCACTATCCCAGACACTTGTCTGTCTCTTGATGTAGAAGCAATGTTGTAGCACCTTGTTTTTGAGGTTTGCTGCATTTGCTGCTGCACATTGTCTGTGCATTTTGAACAACAATGTACTTGAAAAATATTCAATCATTTGTTATAAAATCAGTTGAAAATAAAGGGATTGAATTTAAAACTTGTAAATAAATCAAAATAAAAGGGTGTTATTAAGTGTGCATATATTTTTTTTGCATGAAAATAAAAAGAACTCTATACAAAATATACCTGTAATCTGGCTCATTGAATATTTTGTAAAAGGTTATTTTTTTCTTTTTTTAGTTTGTTGAATCATTGGATCATATTTTTCACAAGGCCCATAATGATTAACTAGGATTAGGGAGAATGCTATGAGCTTGTACCAAGTGTATTACAAAGAATGAAGTCCATGTTTTCTGCTCACAGTGGTGAATAACTACAATACACCAGTCTGAAACTGGACTTCATATCAGCAGCACTCTTAACATATTCAAAGACTTTTTATTGGCCACCTTCAGGCTTTACTAGCAAGTATAAAACTTCTGTATGGGACCACTGAATTTTATAACTATTGAAAGATTGTGATATATGAATACCATTTTTTTACACAATCTATTTTCCAAGAGTAGCTGCTTTTCTCATTTCATGATTTAGACTGTTTATTTGAATTCCTTATGTTTTTTATGTAGTTTTTTTAAAGCCTTTCACTACATTTTCTATTAAGCTATCAAAGCTGTTTTTTAGTAGCTTTGAAACATGAATGTCACATTTTAAGTCATTTTTCAGTGGACATATAATGTCTACAAGTAAGTTTATATGTCCAGTGTATGTATGTGATTGTTTTGTGAATGTCTATAACAAGAAATGGTGTATGTTTCCTAATCCATTCAACTATTCCAAAAGCATATGTTCTAGCTTTAATTTTCATTGTTTAATAAGAAACTTTATTATGCTTAAAAAAGGAGTCTGCATTCCTCTCACTCATTTAACAAATTTTTATCCGTGTTGCATTACAAATAACAGAGAGGATCAAACTGACTAGAAAATTTTATTTACATAAAGCATACGACTTTCTACCACTACTGAAAATGTGGGGCATTTGGAAAGTATGCACAAAATGTTCTAGATTTTTGTGGGTGTGGGTCTTTTCTTGACTAGAACTTTTGATGGCAATATTCCTTGACGCACTACATGAATATACCTCATTTATTTTAGTCATGTTGATTGTTCAAAATAAATCATGCCAATTGCGAGTTCTTAATCTGAAGTAACTTCTTTTGACTGATAAGCATGTTACTGTTTCAGTCTTAAAACAGTAGTTTTCAAATTATAATGCTCAATTGCAAAAGTAGAAATAAACCAAAAATAAAATAAAACTTTGCTAACTGACAATTTTCTAAACCATTGTAATATCAGAGAATTTATATTCTTGACAAAAATATGGTCACTGATAGTATAATAAGATTTCTTACTACAAATATTTAATTACTCTTTGAAGTGTTTTGTACTCTGTTGATAAGTATACTGTCAATAATTTAAACTAGTCTAGGCTTGCAAAAATAAAAGAACATAATATCAATTGAAGTAATTTTTTTATTCTGTTGTTTGCTAAAAGATAGACAGAATTGACTAGTATGCCATAGGTTTTCCTGCTTTCAGTCTTACAAATGCTCATTTTTCAATGGCACATTGAGGAAAGGTCTAGTTACGCTGGTTGCTGTTAAATCTATAAGCAGCTTTGAAAGTTATAAGAAATTGGAGTGTGCATCTACATTTCTCTAGAGAGCTGGACTAAAATTATTTTAGCAGGGCAAATAGATATACATATATATTAGATTTTTGCATATATACATACCTAGTATAGCCCTTAATGTGACTAACATTTTTCATGCTGGCTCTTCGCAAATGCCACTGTTCCATGAGGCCTTTGTTCAGCCCAGCTGCGGTTTTGTGAGCTGTGGCCCTTCTCCTCACCCCTTGGAGGAGCAGTGCCTGGTGGGTTTCCCATCCCGCCCGGCAGCGCCAGGACAGATCCTCGCTGCAGCACAGCGCAGCCCAGGGGGAATGCCAAAGGCAGACTGCAGCAAAGGGCTTAGACAAAGACAAGTCAGTTCAGAAAGATAATTCTGGAAAAAAATGCAAGCCTGCATCCTATTGAAGTTTTCTGTTGCTGTCTTAAAAAAAGTCAAAACAAAAGTCACAACCAAAACTTACAGAAATGTATAGTTAATAACATCAGTTAATTAGTGTTACATTGACAGACTTCTAGTTGATAAACTGTATTAGTTAAAATTTAGGAAAAGTTTCACTAAGACTTAAAAACAATCTATGGGGATTTTTTTCCATAAATATATGAATATATTTTTAAAAAACTAATCATAGCTTACTTTTGGATAGCTTTAATGTGTTAGGATAAAAACAGGCTTTGGGAAGTCATGGCCTTTGTATATTTCTAAATTTTTTTTAATGTAAATTTGTTTTTTATTAATTTTATTGCTTGCATTATAGTAGCTGAAATACTAAAGACCATATTAAGTGCTGTTATTTAAAGTAACACTTCCTAGTGACTTATTTTGTGAACTGAATTCAATAAATGTAGCTTCCAAATTGAGCCAACATCTGATTAAAAAGACAAAACACCTAAAGCTTTACTCAGCAACATATTAAACACAAGTCTAAATTTAAAATTGTAAGTACTTCCATGGACATAAGTTGGACTACTGCCCCTGCTACTAGTCAGAAAGCAGTTAAGAGAGTTTTTTGGGATTATGTTGAAAATTGGCAAAGTTTTTCTATCACATCCATCCGTTGAGTAACACAAGGGGAGAGCTGAAATTAAGGATGGAAATACCATTGAAACCTCTTGCTTAAAATCAGTTCTCAAGTGAGAATTTTCCGAGCAAGGACTTCAGAATTATCTGTTAATATGATCCAGTATTTATTTCAGGTTTATCAAAGTCTATAAAGAATAATAATTTTAATTTATATGTACCTGCAAAAGAGAATCCAACAAAATGATTTTCCAAATTGAGTCTGTACAGGTTTTTTAAGTGCTTGTATTTTCCAGTCAGTTTGTTCTTTTATGTCAAGTTGAAAGTTATCTTTTTCTTAACTGTGATGTATATTCCAAGGTCTTTTTGGAATAGTAGTACTACAAGTGGAGTGAACTAGGAGTAAATTTTGAAATTTGTATTTATGACCAAGCTACATAATTTGCAGAGATAAATCAGTATTCATGATCTTTTCAGGAAAAGATTGAAACCAAAGACTTCACAGGTAACAGGAAATGGTGGAAAGAGGTGGTTTTTTTACATAGTTTCGTATTTGTATGGCAAATTGATTATATTTTGAAAGTATGTATTTGGTGACTTTCTAAAACAATTCTTAAACTAATTTCTTTTTAGAAATAGAGAAAGTTTCTTTCCCTTAAGGTAAACATAAATAACTCTCCATTCAAGTGGCTTTTTGATTTAATTTTGGAATTGCCCTTTTCTCTGTAGATTTCAGTGCAGAAATGTTTTAACTTCTTTTTCATTTCTTGTTGCATGGAAATTGCAGTATATGAAATTCAAAATGCTGCATTTCCTTTAAGTATTTAATATTATTTTATGAAATAAAATAGTATTTATTGGATACTTACTTAATGCAAGTATCCAATTTTTTTAGCCTGTCTCAGTGAAAATTAGAATCTTATGCAACAGTGAGCTTAAAACATAGTGTAGGCAATTCATACATAACATAGTGTAGGCACAGTGTAGGTGATTGGTTTTGTTGGATAGGAAATGAGAAGTAATAAACTTAAATCTCTTTAAGGAATTCTATTCTGAACTAATGCCCTATTTTCTTATAGAGCTATTTTCCCCAGCACTTGCTTGAATACTCTGGTATGATTTGTGTTGTTAACACAAATGTATGAAGCACTGCACAAGTAGGTTTACCACTATGTAAGCTACTTTTTGTTAATATTTCTGAAATTGTGGTATTAGAGGCATAGCAAATAGTACGGAGGTAAAAAGTTCTTACCATGATTGACTTAGCTACAGTTCAGGTTGTAATGATAACGACCTTACATTAAAGCTTTGCCTTCTAGAGCTAAAACTATAAGGAAGGATCTTACATATAAGAAATCACAGCAGATGTCATAGTTACTTAGTTAGAAAAACAGCTAGCGAGCTAGATTTGTTTCATATTCACATTAACTCACCCACTAAGATTATGTTCAATCCAGATCTCTTCCTGCTGTAGAGCTTGTTGTTGATTCAACTAAACAATTTACAGGACTTCATGAGTATGACTTGATAGATTTGTCTTTTATGGCTTAAGTTTCACTATTCAGTTCTCAGATATGCCCATTTTAGCTTAAAATGTTGTGAGAAATTGAAGTATTCAATTTCAATTCAGGGAGATAAAGAGAAATACAATTTCTTATCATTAGAATGCTGGTAGTGTTATTTTTATAGTGTCCTTCCTGGTAATTTAATGAAGCTTACTAATGCATTTTAATCTTCAGAAATAGTCTCAAATAGATTTTTAGTATTTTTTTAAACCATACCACAACGTTAGCATCAGTTGAAGTTTTCTGTTGCTGTCTTAAAAAAAGTCAAAACAAAAGTCACAACCAAAACTTACAGAAATGTATAGTTAATAACATCAGTTAATTAGTGTTACATTGACAGACTTCTAGTTGATAAACTGTATTAGTTAAAATTTAGGAAAAGTTTCACTTAGACTTAAAAACAACCCCCCAGAAACTTAATTGTCATTTTAACTAATTGTAATCTAATCTGGCGTAGCATACTATATTAAATTGATCATTGCCTTTTCTGCTATGCGATATTACACTCTTCATCTTTCTCATTCATTTTGCATGCATCTGCTCACTTCTGTACAGCCACTGTAGAGGCAATTGAGGCTGAAAAAGGTATGATCAGAGTCTTTGCCCTTGGCAGAGATCTGTGGTGTCTGGGAGGGAATTCAAAAGTACTCTGTGTGGGTGTGTTTTATTTTCAACTTGCACAAGCAGAGATGAATCAACTGCATTGATTCATCCATTTTACATGTAGCATTCATTTCTGGCTTTAGGATGATGATTATCTTTAATATTTTAGGGAAATTCTTGGGGGTTTTTAGTCTCTTTTTGTTTGTTTCTTTACAAAATATGCTGTAGGTTTTTGTATAATAGCATGTTGTGATATGTGGTGTTGTCTTGAAGTTCTTAAAAATAGAAGTGCTTAGTGGGTTTTTTTCTGCATTCAACTGAAGGTTTTGTTTGATTGTGGGGAGGGGATGTTACATGTGGAAGGAGGGTTGTTTATGCATGCCTTTTCTCATAAAATCTCTTTAATGGCTTTGAACATAATTTTTTTTAAATTCCTATGATATCGGGTAGTACAAGACATATAACTTTTTTTCTGTAGATTTTGAATATAATTTATTGTTCAAATTTATTTCTAGTATTTATGAGACATATTAAATTCAATGGATTATCAGTGCTTCTGTGCTAAATAAGTTTATGTATGTTATATACATCCTCTCTTAGTGATAATTGAGCAAAATGTCATCAAATTATTTGGTTCAGAACATTCAGCTTCAGATTGTTTCTTTTCAGAGAGACTTTAGTTTCTTCTTGCTCAGAATTCAGTGAAGTGAATGACAAACAGCATAGCAGTTGAGAGAGCTGCCTTTGGGGTTTTTCAGATTCAGTTGCAAAGCACCATTTAATGACTGTATTCTTTGTTTTTTTAATTAAGGAAGTCAGATCTCCAAAAATATAAACAAGTGCCATTTTCTGTTCTCACACACACCTGCAAGAGGTCCTGTTGTTGTGAGTGGAAAGCTGTACTTAAATCTGCAAAGAATTATTTCATCCCAAAGACTTCAGTCTTATTATGTGGTCAGCCATTTTCAGGTGTAAATTCAACTACAGACCTCATTCATCAAAATAATCAGTAGCAAAATAATAACTATTTTCTATACTTACTTTAAATACATCTGTATTTAAATGACACCATTGTTGAACCACAGTGCTAACTTGGTGATTGTGGTTGTGTCCATTTCCATCATCCACATGATTAGCACAGTGCGAACCACATCCTGCAGTTTTGCCTGCATGAAAACTGCAGGATCAGGCCATCGGTGCGTGTGCAGGATGTAAATCTGCTACTACTTTTGTAACCCTTTGCTGCTTTGCCTCCACTGCACTTGCTGTGCTGCTTAGATCTTACTGACATTGCCCTGAAGAGAAGGGGGATGTTAAGATTAGCCCTATGAGCTGGGCAGCAAACGCACAGTGGTGATAGCTGGCCCCGCCAGGGACACGCAGAAGCAATCAAGTGGGCTTAAACCCCTTGATTCGTACTTGCAGAATATTTGCCATACTTTGTTCTTTTTCTAATGAACTGAAATCATGATTGCTGTGAACATTTCAGGAAAGCAGGTTAGAGAATCTTTTAGCAATACAGTTGCAGGGCCATAAGTTTCTTTGGCTGATTTTTTCCTTTTTTTAAGCATCATTTGTTAGAAAAAGTATATGCTTTTAACTTATTTTTCCATTACTGACATATCAAATTTGCATTTTATTAAGCAATACGAGGATTCTCTCCGCAACATAAAATCTGCAGTTTTGAAGAAGCAAAAGGTTTGGATAGGATCAATGAGAGAATGCCACCAAGAAAAGATGCTCTTCAGCAAGATGGTATTAATACTATAAACACAGCAAATGCCAATGGAAACAGTGGAACTGGCAACAACAATGCACAGTGACCACATCAGCTTCTGGTTTACTCACTCATGTCCTGCCTGAGAATTCCTAGATTACTGCTTTTTGACGTGACAACAAATGAAATAGGGGGATCACTTGAAGTGACTACTTAATATGAGGTGGAAACCCATCCGATTTGATCCCACTGAAGAGAGACCATCATGCTTTTGAGACAACAGCCCCTCTCTTACACGGTGCCCCAGCCTCCTGGGAGCGTGTGCCTCACCCTTTCACACCACCGTCCATCACTGGCTGCTGCAGCTTCGGAAGAGACCTGGGGAAAGAATTGGGCTGTTCTCACTAAAGCACACTTAGACTAGCATCTTACGTTTATCATTGTCAACACTTTTAAGTTTACAAATGGGATTTTTCTTTCAGTAGAGGTAGTTTATTTGTTTGTTTGTTTTTTAAAATCAGACTTTCAAATACAACCCTAAGAGCTAACTATTTATTAATGGACATTGGTTTCATGATATGTCTTTAAAATTATAGATTAGAATGGTCTTAAAACATCTGAGGCTGCAAAAACTGTATTTTAAATAACAGAAAAAATGCCAAAAAATTTCAGTTGGTCATCTTGTAAAATGCGGACCTCAGGTTTACTCCTTAGATGTTGCTAATTCTATATTGTATTCACTGTATTTTTTAGTTACAGCTTATCGGAAGATTTCTATGTAGGAATGTTTATTACTTGAACACAGATTTAAAAAAATATTTAATTCAGAAACTTTTTTGCCCAGCTTTTTCAAGACTTTTCCCCACCTCGAATTTAAAAAAAAATATATATATACTAATTTTAAAAGTAAGAAAAATATGGAAGTGTTAATTTTAAGGTACTTTTAATTGAACTTTGTACATTGTTTAAATTTTGATTCATATCAAGTCTGTAAAGCTTGGCATTGTATTTTGTGTATGCATGTTTTCCTTTTGCAAATATTTAATATATAGACCTATGATGTACATCTATAGGTTACCTAGGTGTTATGGGTACTTTTAGTTTATTGTGAGTATTACGGTTGCATAAATAGCTAATAATCACTGGGCTGAATAGCTGCAAGCTTTTTATTATTTTGAAATCTGTAAAGGAAACTGAACCTGTATGGGACATACTTTTTGTTTAAGCAAAGCAGTGTGTAAGCAATTGCTCTGTTCAACTGCTAAGGTATTAGTGAAAGTGTAAACTTGAGACTGCATGTATTTTGGTATCTACAGGACTGCTTGGTTAAAATAAAAATTGAAGCCCTGTGCTAATTTGTTCACAAATAATGGACTGTACTGATTGCCAGTGTACTTTGTTATATATTTTGACATCTGCTACATGTCCTTCTCATCCCCTGGAACACAACTTGAAACTTATGTCACTAGAGTTCATCTCTTTTTTTGGGTTTATTTTTTTTTTTTTTAATTAAAGGGGGGGTTTTTTTTGCTTGCCATAAAGTACAATCTGTACATACCCCGAAGTTGGAAATTTTATGCATGTTCTGAACTATTCAAGTATTTTATAAATAGTAGCACACAATAAATTTTGTGCATGGGCTGCGGCTCCTATTACTGTGTATTGGTTTTATTTGGCATACATAGGTCTAATCTGACCTTGAAAATTGTTTAGAAAGTCTTCAATATTTAAGCTATTCAAAGAAGTAGCATAAAAGGTCAGATTTAGCTTGCAGAGAACTAGTTGAATGTAAACACTATTTAATTTAAATTTTATTCCTGCTGCCTTTTTTTTTTTGCTTATGAGTTCTCTCTCAGAAGTACTTTGTGTGTGGTAAACCAGACATCCACTTTTGGTTTGTACAAGCTTGTCAGAGCAGGGTTAGTGGATTCTAGAAAGTCTCTAACACATAGCTGTGTTTCATATGTTGGTTTGAACTAAACATTTGACTCCTGAAGTGTGTTGGGGCAGCTTTTTGGGCAGAGGGGGAAAATTGTGTGTTTTGACAGTCTGTACAAACACACAAATTAGCCTTTTGGCATACTCTTTTTAAACTAAGGACAAACTGCTGAACAGGATGAGAATTAAGATAAGTGACACACTGTTGGTAAGGGAGTTTTAATATTTGATTTTACTTTATTGCAGATGCATTCTAATTGGAAATTCTTCTCAGAGTTTGAGTGCAGAAGATCAAGTTAAAAATGGTAAGTTTTTTGGCTTTTTTATGAAGCACTTCCATATCTACAAGCTGTGCAGTCTTCATACGGTGTCATATTAGAGCAGAACAGAAACCTGTTACGAAGTATGACTGAAATTTTATGTGATGAACATGGTGATGGGATCTTTCTCCTTGTAAGTGCTAGTGGAAAATGTCTCAACCTCACAAGAAATTATTTGTCCTGATTTTGATACTCAATTGTGATGAGGATTTTGAGTAGCTGGAACTGTGTATATGAAGAAAATACAGATACAGCCTTTGTGTGGAAAGACCTCACTGTAAAACAGAACTGGTTCTGGTGGCAGTAAGTGCCCAGCAGCAATGATGGTCACTCCTGTGAGGATTCCCTTGCAGTATCCATTTTGCTGCATAAAGGACTCCCTTGCAGTATCCATTGTCTGTAGTAGGTTTTTGCCAGATCTGATTTCTCATGCTGTGTTTCTCCTGTCAGCCTTTAGGCAAGTAGTCAGGTAACAGGGTTGTGTCTGAGGGTGTTCCTGTTTGTAAAGTAGGCACTCATTTTTTACTAATGTGTTTCTGTAAGGTGGAGTCTGGAACTGTCTCTAATTCTTACATTGTTTGCAAGAAGAAATTATATCCTTCCAGAAAACTGTAAGTAATTTGCATTGCTTGTTTTATGCTTTCAGCGTTTTAAGGAGGGGAAGGAAAAAAAAGTCATCTATATGTCCTTAGTCTGTTCTTTGTTAGGGAGGGCAGAAGACTTGGCTTTGACAGCCAGAGGAGACAGGCAGCAAAAGCTTCAAGAGGCATGGCAGGTTCCTGGTTTCAGCTGGAGTGGTCAGTGCTGCCCTGCCCTGGGCTCAGCAGACACCTGTGGGTCACTTCTCCCTTGAGCTGATGGGTGGGACCATCATCTGTGGTGCGCTTACCTGGAGGGCTCCATCAGCGAGTGTTCACAAGTGGGCTGGGATCTCTGACTGCCTCAGGAAGTGGAACTGTGGGTTGGTGGAACTGAAGCAGAAGTACAGACCACGCTGAGTCAGGTTTTGGGGGGTTATTTTCCAGCAGGGACTTGTGCTGCCAGGGAATTTGCTGCCATTTGTTGAGCCAAATGGGGAAGAGCAGCTAAGTTCACAACCTACCTGTATCCAGTTCAATGGCAAACAAACACCTTCACCTCCCAAAATTATAGTGTGAAGCAACAGCTTTCCTTCCAAAGCTTATGAAATTCAATTGTGAAATGGAAAAATTGATCTAGTCTTATGTCTTGAATTGTGAAGATTGGCTCCCTTGCAAAAGGCCAAATGGTTGGGATTGAGGCTGTTTTTCTTTTAGAAAGGGAGGTCTCTTCTGGTGGGAGTCTGAATGCTTTGGGAGGAAAGACTCTCATAACAGCTTGCTTTTTTTCTAATGTTTAATCTGAAAGCGCTATTACATAAGTTACATAGAAAATTAAGGCATTTTCACAGGCAGTATCTGTTCAGTCTTTCCTTGCCTGTTTTTGCTACAATTTCAGTGTCATTCAATTCTTGCTACCCATTTAACAATTCTTTGTTACTAGCATGTAATAAAAATATTTTTGCCATAAAACAGGTAAATGTTTTACATTCACATAGAATATAACATAGAACCCTTCTCATCTGTTCATTTTCTTGTGATAGTATGTATGAGCCAGATTTAATCAATATTGTGCTTTGAATGACAAGTGAAGTGGTAGGGATTTTCAGTCACATAAAAAGATATATATGCACTAATATGCTTTAATTGTTAAGGTGCTTCACTTGTAAGGAAGTTTGTTCAAGAACAAAAAAACGAGAACCAAAGCTTTTAAGAATCTTGGTCAAGCTTGGAAAGCTACTGACAGATAAGATACCTATATACACACGTGTATCTATCTCAGTGAATACCTGCACCAAGGATTACCTGAAGCACTGCAGAGCAGAATGTCCTCTAGTCTCTCCAAATCAACATCCATGTATTTTGTATTTGAAATAATTAATCTGACCCAGCTGAATTGTATTTCTCAGTATCAGAATAAGTTTATAGTCTAAAATCAGATTTAGGTTTCATACCACTGATATAAGTAAAATACATAAGCTTTTTTGGTATGATACACTTGATAATCTGTTGTTGCTGTGCAAAAACCTCTGTGTTCGTGCTGTGCAGAGTGAAAGGTTTGTCATATTGGAACTAGCTCTACCAGCCCTGAAGATTTTTGTCTGAGAGATACTAGAAATAGGTTTTTGCTGTTTGTGTGAGGGTGTCCTATAATACAGTTACTTATTAAAGCACTGGTGAGGGAACACACTGCTTCCTACTGCTGGACTTGAAGCTTCTCTTAAATTTATGGCTGGAGACAGATTCACTGCACCTTTCTAAAAAAAACAAATGTGCTTTTCAGAGTTGTTCTTTTTAAATCCTTTGAAAACATCCACATAGTAATTTATATTGTGTAGGTCACAACGGCTTTGGGTTGAATTTACAGGTTAGCATTAAATAAATGCTTTTTCACTGCTCGGTCAGCTGCTGTATAACCCACTCCTTTACAAGGAGAGACTTCAAAATCAGATCAAAGATGATTTCTCCTTTCTCTTGCTGCCTTAAGCCTAATGGTAACTAACCACTAATTTAAAGAATTTAATAGGGGGCGTACAGTGAGATTCTGCCAAGGCCCCTAAACTGTCAGTGTATTGTGACTCAAACTGAGCACGTGCATGTTTTTCAACATTATGATGGAAAGACATTAAAAGGGGGCGGGATGTAAAATGCGTTACATCACAGCCTCAGTCTTTGTTTGTCTTCCACAGTAAGCTCAGCAGTTTAGGTATTTCAGGAAACTTGTTGAGTGCTGGAGATTCATTTGGCTGAAACAGCTGACTCCCACAGAGACTCATGCAGGAATCCAGTAGAGGGGAAGTGGTTTTGTCTGTGTCAAAAAGACTAAGGCTTAGGGTCTAATAGACAAGATATATCTTTTATTATACAATAAAGAATATTATGTGCTGTAAATTAAGGCATTTTAAGTGCAAAAAGCTTACAGAATCATCAAGAAGGCATATTGGCTTATGCAAATTATTCTTATACAAGGATAGTTAGTATCTACTTAAAGCATGTTTTATGTCCTTCAGTTTGTTTCAAAAAAAAAACAAACCAAAAAACCAGATAATCCTCTTCTATTGCCCAACAATTGCCAGCAGCAACTGCCGGTAATCACCGCTTGTATCGCTTGCTATCATTGTAGCCAATGTCTTCTGATACATCTGTGTGAACATCTGTTTAATTTGCACAAGGTCAATCTATGCAAAGACAAAAAAAAAAAAGCAGAAAACTCAACCACAGTGTATGATTGAAATCGTAGACAGTCACCCCACATCTCCTCCCTTGCAAACTAGGGAACACTTGCCAAGGGTGAGATGTGCAATGATTAACCCTGTGCAGTGACAAGCCAGCTGCTCCCTCCAAGGACAGAGGAGCAGCTCCCAAAGCAGAGTCCAGCAGTTCCATGCTTTGTTAGGGTTGTGCTGTCCTAACTCTGAACAGATGAGCTTCCCACCTGGAGGTGCTCACTTGCTACATAGACAGGCAACAACAGTTAAAAAGGAAAACAAGCAGTTACTACTATCTAGCCAGAGTTAATAAAATTACTACGTGAGAGCTGGCTTTAAAATTAATTAACACATTCATCTAAATGTGAGCCCCATAAAAGCTTCATGCAGTACATGATTTTACAGCTGTGAAAGGAGGACTAAGTGACAAGCTGGTTTGGGTAGGTGGCTTTCTGCTGCATGTGACTGGTACACAGGAGAAGATTTCTTACCTCACTGCGAGTGACTACAATTCTGATGAGGGTAGAATCATCTGTGCCAGCTCCTTTCATAGAGTAATAAAGTCTTTCTGCAAAAAAGGCTGGGCGATTTAAAGCACATTGCACTGCAATAAAGGATATTATTAGGATTAGTTCCAGTATTGTGTCCTGTATAGTGATACCTCGCAGGATCAACTCAGGATTTTTGCTGTAGACAGACATAGGTTGGTCTTAGTGCAGATCCAGTTATGGTGAAGAATGGGACCTGTTTATAGAGCTAAGCTTATTTTCAAGTTGACCAAATGAGTTATTCCTTCACACAAAAACTTAGGGTTATTAGCAGTTAACTCCTCTGGAAGTGCTTTTCAAAGCTCTCTGAAATCTTAATTCTCAAACAGGTAATTCAAACACAGTTCTCCTTGGATAGCTGGTACTGGGACACAAGGTATTTTACTCATGTTCTATTGCTAGAATCTCACTAAGAAAAGTACAAATGTAGAAGGTTCTCTTGTAGTTCTGTAAGTCGTGTAGTTACAGAATGGATCTTGTCTCAGGTAGATTGTTCACACTCAGAGAGGAGTAATTATTCTTCTACCTGATTCTCAGACTGAATTTTTCCCATTAAACTCTTAAGTAGAATATATTCTGAGAAGTTTTTGCTTATCCATTATGGCTACAGAATTGCTGTGATTTGGGTAAGCACTGATATGACTGGTGTCTCCAGATTTACTACTAAATATTACTGATTCTCTGTCCTTTACTTGTGCTAAATTGTGTTGAATTGTTTCACTATAACAAGTCAGTAGGAAAAATTGAATCCAAAACAGCATCTTCTATTTTGCTAAGCTTGTCCTTAGCCATAGCTGAGCTTTCTTGGGGTAGATGGTGGTGGAGAAGCGGGTGGAAAGGGAACTGTGCCTTCAGTAGGTTCATGAGGTTATCCTTGTGGGTGGCTCAGCTGTCTCTGCCGAGTAGCTGCACACCCAGTCATGGCTCTGTGACACTGCTATCTCCTTTTGCAGAACTCTGAATTATACAGCTACAAGCACTAACCAGTGACCCTTGGTTCTGTGTACTTGCCTGCCTTCCCAGAGAAGTGACAAGAGTAGTTTCTATGTGGCCTTTTCTTATTTGAAACTGACTTCTTCATGGTGGATGCTTACTTTCTTCATTTAAGTGCAAGCTGAATAATTTGAATAATTGAAGCTTCTTCTGTGTTCTCTGATTGTGTGATCATTTGCCATATGCCAGTGCTGAATTGGATTCTTCTTTGGTTACATTTAGGTTTAATTCCTAAAGGATAAGGGGGGAGGGAAGAATATGTAACTTACCAATAGTCTTCAAACCACGTTCCACATTTCCAGAAAATTCTCGGTCAATGCTGCTTAATAAATCACGATTAGCAATCTACAAATAAATGAGATTGAGATTAATATGTGGATGATGAAATGCAGTAGCAAGTGGAACCTTAATTTAAAATACATTGACCAAGCTTATTTGAAATCAGTGAAGAACTCCTACCCTGGAGTATGCCTCAACTGTTGCTTTCAGTTGGGGAAAACTTCTGCTTGCCAGAACCATATTAAAGCAAGATTCATCAGTCCCAAGTTTTCCTTCACCTGCTTGGTACAGACGCTGAGCATCTTCTTGAGCTTTTTGATAATCCACAGTTTGATTCTCATCACGATTACCCTTAATGCAAAGACAACAGATTTCAAATGCAATTTCACAGAGAAAGCTATGCTTTAACTGCTTGCAGTGTACATAGACCCCAAGCATGTATCTTCAAAGCTTGAAGCAGAAAGAGAAATAGCGGTTTGAAATACATTACATTGCTTTGAAACTTCTATTTGGTTTAATATTCTTTATAGGAAACAAATAAAAAAGTGGCTCAGAACCCTATCTGTAGGATATGCTGTAAACTGCAGATACATTGACTGAGATAACTTCACCCCTACAAACTATCTCATAGTTCTAAGTACTGTACTTAATTCTCTATTTTATTTAATAATGTAAGCTTTCTCTTGCTTTGTTTGTTTCTAGGCTTCAATTTGCAAAGACTCTTCCCAAATGAACTAATGAATTATCTTATTGAATATGCACACCTGAAATATCTCAGGTTTCCTTCCTATTTTATTTAGAAGCTGCTTATTTCAAATAAGAATGTCTCCAGAAAGCACTTACTACACTTGTGTCAGTAGGGCTTTTTTGACATTTTATGTGCTTTAGTGGTTGTTCTGGCTTTTTGCTGCCCATTGCATGGATGGATACTGCTAAACATACTGGCTGACTAGGCTGAATACATTCTCTCAAATACTGTTGTATCTGTAGTGGTTAATATACTATTTAAATGATGTGGTTGTCAGTTACTGTAAACTACTGGATTTATCAAAATAAAAATTAGCAGCATGAGCTTCTCCAGGTTTGCTTTCGTGTGGATTTTGATTTTTAACCAAATAGCTAGGACATAGCTGAACTCTCACAAAGGCAGAAGCCAATGAGATAGAGAAGTGTCATAGAAATTCTAACAGAAGTAGGCAAATTGATCAGAGAACTGTGGGAAGTTTATATATTTCTTCCTAAATGTGGGTAACAGCAAGTTACTGTTCTTCAACACAAAATGAGCCCTAGTAAATGATACGGATAAACAAGCTCCAGTGGTCACCTGAGTTCAACAGCAGCACCTCCCCAATCTGGTGATGTAAAGGGATGGCAGGCTATGGAGTAAATTGGGAGGGAGGTTTTGCCCTGTGGCATGTCTTACTTTGTTTGTAGGGATTCTCACAGGCATTCTACATACCACAGAGGTTATCCAATCAGCTTCACCCAGATTACTTTGTTAACATATGCAAGAAATAAAAAGCACCTTGCTCTAACAGCAGTGTAGAGCACCACTTTAGGGAACTACTTGGTTGCATCTGCACAGTATTTCCACATGAGTTTTGCCACTAATCAAGGGTGCTAAATTAGGTCATACAATTTATCACGGATTTGTAGATAAGACGTATCTCTTGAGGAGGGACTGAAGTGTCATACCTTAGGGAATAAATTAATAACCCAGGGCTAATTTCTTAAAAACCTTCCTCTTGCTAAGCATACACAGGCTATTTATGGAGCCATCATGACTACACACATCAGACTGTACACTGTTATCTTATTAAAAAAAATAAAACTCACCTGGCACATAGATACAAGTAATCGTTCAAAATGTCCTGAAGTGTCTGATCTGATGTCTTGTTCAATATCCCTTCCAAATTCTGATTTATAGCAGTTCACTATATCACGAATTTCCTGGTTTGTCCTTGTGCAAAGGATCTCAATCAACACACTCTCCTGAGTGCCTGCTCCCTGTAGGCAGAGAAAATAAAGGCGTAACTGCAGAGCACTCCCTATGCAGTTTTCTTCGACTGTGAAATGAGGCAGTCATCAAAACTTAATACAATCTACATTGTAACAACAGTTATCCTTGCAGTGTGAAAGCACCAAGTCTACTGTATACTTAAAATGGAATGATGATTCCTCAAACATGCCATTCTGCACCACTTCAGAAAAACACCCCAAAATTTTATGTCCACATCAGTGACATTGGCCAGAGTTAACTGGAAAATGGTTTAGGAACAAAATTCTCTGGCAACCTTAATCTGGAATCTTACTGAAGGAAGTTAGAGCCTTATGATAACCATTAAAGTCAAAAGTACACATGTAAATTCCATTTTGCTCAGTACACAAGTGTGTTTCCTATCCAAATGTGGTCGCTTCCTCAATGTGGAACTTTTTATAGATGCTTTCCTCTCCCCAGAATAAAAGTTAATTGTGATTTCTGTGTGCAGGGGGATCTTACTGGAATGGTCACCTCAATTCAGGCAAGGATTAGACAGGAGAGGGCATGTAGGTGAGACTTCTAGGCAATCTTACATTATGACTTTTTGAAAATGGTCAAGTGGCTATTCCCCATTAAAGGCAGATTGTCATTTAAGCTCCACGTTCTCTAGAAGGTGTGCATTCATACATGGGTTGAGTTACTCATTTCCACTATCAGCCACTTCCTAGCTGCTGCAGCTCAAGCAAAACATTCCAGTAAACTGGATGTACCAATTTACCTGAGTTAAAAGTTTAAACCAACTACCTCACCTAATCTCTAAATGCTGTCTTTATACTTCAACAGATACATCCATCATCTGACTTCTTCATTGTCTTTTTGGGTGAAAAGAAAGGGATAATCCAAAAATACCTTTCAGTAATATAGGTTTGTTCCTAGTAAGAAAAGGTATGTACCTTTAGTTTAAACAGTGGTTATGGTTTTAATAGCACACTGGCCCTTTCTAAGTTCTAGCAAAAACTATGCCCAAGTGGTAGAGAACAAGGTTCTGTGCTGCAGCATTTCCTCCTCTACTGAATGGACATGTGCCTTGAATTGGCTAATCCTGCAGAAATCATCTGGAACTGGGAGACTCAGCAGAAGAGGATTTTAATCCCTGCAATCCCAAGATTTGTTTGACACTAGCAGATTTTTCCACAATGCTGGGACCCAGTATTTGTAGATGAGCATTTAAAGATAGTTTAAAATTGTTTCCTTCACAGGAATACCATACCTTCATTGCATGACGTAAACTCCAGGCATCATAGTAGGTACTAGGCATGAAGAGTGCTAGAATCAATTCTTCCACATTACCACTTAACTCAGACTTCAGATCTTTAATTAAATCCTGTTCCATTACAAACACAAAAAGGGCTTTGCAGAGTGTTAGGCATATAGAGATTATATACCGAAGAAAGATCAAACTAGAATTTACTTTTATGACCTATTTGTACCTTTCTGCCTTTGTGCCGGTTTTCCTCTAAAGCTTTGTTTTATTTCTTATGAAGAACTTCCCTCTGTCCAAAACTCTGACAGCTCAGCTCTTCCCTGTTATTTCCTCACTAATTAAGACCCAATTAGGTCCTGAAAAATGCCACAACTACAAAATTTCACTTTTAAGTTGCAAAAATGACAGAGGGAAGAAATTAAATTAACCTGGACTTTTATTTACTATCCAGTCCTCAGTTTTGCAGTTTGTTTCTTGGGGAAAAAGAAGATTTCAGTGCAGCTTTTTGTGCATAAAAACTCAGTAGTTTCGGACACTAATACAAGGGCAATTTAAGCTTGATTATTTTCTATCAAGCATTACAGAAGCAGAGAAGCTTCTTGTGTGGTCAGGGACAGAGACAGCATCTAGCCTTCCCTCACCCCTGCTTCTACCAGGTATCAGGACAACACTGTCAAATACCAGATGTCTCCCAGTGCATAAGGAATATAACCAAAAGAAGTGCATTTTAGAAAATGCCCAAATCACTCCCAGGACTAAAATGCAACCAGGCAGTTAAGTAGCAGCTGAAAGTTTGGTTTTGTTTACCAGTTCAAAGAACTCACGAACGTACCTTGCCATACATAGTCTTGAAAGCTGCCTTGATTTTTTGCCTTTGATCATTGGAGCGGTTGGCAACAACATTTATGATGGCCTGCTCATCAGTTCCTTAGAAACAGAAAGGCGGTGTCATGTAAGAATGAAATCCAGTCCCTCCGAAACTGTGCATTTTATACTGTTGCATTTGGGTATAGTTACATAATAAGTGGCTGCTATTTATGTCAACCACATTTTCTATGTAACTTCATCTACTAAATAGCCCAGGCCCTTTTGAAAACTTAACTTTTGAAAAACTTGGGGGGGGGGGGGGAATACTTAAATAAAAACTGAAGAAAGCAATAAAATGGCATTTAGAAGTTAGATCAATAGGAACTAAAGGTTCTATTGCTTACTTACCAAAACCCTTCATAGCTTTGCGTAGAACTTCTGCATCCCTTCCAGCATCAAAGTTTGGAGCAGCTTGAATTGTACCCTGGGTACACTGAATCAATGCAGCAGGCTGAAAATAAGAGTCATGTAACTAGATAACTGCACAATATAAATCCTAATTAAAATCACAGCTCTACAGTCAGTACTTCAGAAGGAATTGTCCATTAGTTCTCCATTTCTTCCTCGAACAGAATCAGGGCAACGTTACTTTGAGGGTAGATGTAAACTTCTGATGCAGAACACAGTCTAAACCTTTGGAAATCAGCTGTAAAAAGATTAAAACTACAGAAGCCACATAAGATTAATTATAGAAGAGAAAACAGCACATACCGGACCAGGCACTGGGGATGGTACTTGTCCACCAGGAAATCCTAGTGAAAATAAAGAACAAGGTAGAAGAAATTAATTAGGTCTCTTCTTATTACGGAAATACCACCTAATCTGAATATAGAGCCAGACCTACCACTGCACATAACCTGCTTCCTAAGTAATGATACCTATCACAATCAGTAAGTGAATTTCTTCCCTTGGGAATAATGGGAAGAAGCAACCACAGATGGATTTTGGTAGACACATTAGGAAGGCAATCCAAAAAATACTAAACTTACTGGTGCTGTGGGAACTGGAAGGCTCTCTCCTTACTAAATTCTGCTGGTTTTGACAGAAGCCAAGACAGCCCAAACAAATGAAGAATGTGTGTCCCATGCTCTCTTTAAAAGACATTATATATACTTTAAAATGCTTAGCATGTAAACAATAAATATTCAGGATTCATTGCTGCAAAAAGGATTGAAGGAATCTCATTTCGTGATCAAAATCACTGTGAACACAAAATTATTTTTTTTTGTACTGGAATTTTATTTTTATTCATAATATGTATGTACATTCGTTACCATTTTAAGAGCAACTTAGTACCAGAGTTAACAAAGCAATCATAAAACAAAAAGGTTTTGCTGCTTTGAATGTCTTTAAAACACAACTGATATATTCCAGGACAAAAATAATCTCTATAGTAACTGACCACTCAAAGCATTACAAACACTGCACTGCTTTAAAGCAAATGTGCGCATTCTCCTTTCCTCTTTCTCCAGTATGCCAGGGATCACAGTGAACACACAGATCTGAAAAATGCAATTGAGATTAACAGAAGTGCCAGATACTCATTGAATGTGGACTCTGGATTTCACAGTTCGCATCAGATACTTGCAGTCTGAAAAAGGATAAGCACCTAAACCACTACATCACGACCATTAATCAGGGACAGCCATCCCTTGTGGATGTAGCACCTACTGGTTCTCATCAGCCCTTCAGTTTCCTTTTCAAGAAAGGTGGCAGGAAGTGCAGGGCACACAAACCTCAAAAGCTACAAGTAACAAACGTGAGGGCCTAATTTGTTACTACCCATCCTGGGGTCTCTCGGTTTAACCTGGATGCTTGAAGTTTCTTATGTATGACATACCTGGAATTTGTGCTGGTCCACCTCCAGCATAGCTTTGGGCAGGAGGCTGTGGATAGCCACCAAAGCCAGGGCCAGTGGGAGGCACAGCAAAGCCAGGGCCTGGAGGAACAAGGGAAAAAAAATCCAGACTTTAGCATACTTAGTATTTTGTACTCGACTTCTTGACACAACATGACCCAGGTTATTGAGCAGAGGTACGTAAGAGACCAGTTTCTCCATGTCTCTGCAGTGACCCAGAACCACCAAGGCTCTGCCATCAGCATACAGGTATTTCCTGCTGAATGGCAACCTGGCTGGCTGCCTGCATGCTGCTGTCTGAACTGATCACTGAACAAAGCTGCTTTTCTTTACCATTTCTAATGAGCACAGGGAATGGTTGAAGTCACTCCTGATTGGTACTCTAACAAAGGATCTTACCTCCAGGGTAAGGTGGTATTCCTCCAGCCTGGGGAGCTCCAGGGAAGGCCCCTGAAGCAGGGTAGCCCCCCATGGCAGGATATCCTGCTGCCCCTGGAAACCCAGCATTCGGTGGTGCTGCAGGGTAGGTCCCTCCTCCTGATGGAGGGAATCCTCCAGGAACAGCGGGATAGGAGTACTGACCAGCTGGTGGATAGACAGACTCCTGTCCCGTCGGCTGAAACACAAAAGTGGGATGTCTGTATGCCTCTTAACAGCACGTTAGAATAAAAACTCCCAAGCTGCCAAAATGTCCACGTGTATAATAACAATTACACAATTGTATAGGGCTTGAAGCAGCAGCAGAATTCCTGAAGCCTGAAGGGGATCCTCCTGGTTGGGTTTTCTGATGCACCTCCCATGTTGATACAGAATTAGAGAGTGCTGCAGGGTGGAAGTCACCTCTGGATGGCCTGTGACGCCATCCGCCCTCAAAGCAGGGCCAGCTTCGGAGTTGGTATGATTCACCAGCCATACCGCAAGGGTTGCTATTAGCATTAACATATATTAGAAATATTTACTTGAATGGTCTGGATCTCTGAGGGAAAGCCCTGTAAGTAAAAGTCATTATACATGATGTTAGAAATCAGGTATTTGAAGTCAGCTTCATAATGAAGCATAATAGATGGGCCCATTACTCACTTGCTGGGAATCATCTTTCCTGATTGGCGTTAGAAATATGGGTCACACATTACATACAGTACACATTCATTCTTGACCCCAGAAAACAGAAATAAAGTGCAGAGCAGCAAAGCCTAGCTCATGTGTTCTCCTCGGGTTTGGCTGCCCCAAGATTTCTACCCCCAAATTCCTGTGTCCAGGCTATATAATATTCTTTTCCCCAGAGGTACAGTCTCACGTTTCTTTGCCAGACTCAACTGAAAGATTTTATTGGCATTTAGATTCACAAATCCAAAATTAGGATCCTCAAAATCCCTGCTCAGGTAACTACCAGTACTGCAGAAAAAAATAATTTCACATACACTTTCTGAATTGGTTATCACATTGGGCATCATCAATGAGACTAGGAAATCATTGATAACAAGTCTAAGAGGTCTTTTAAATTAATTCATGGAAGTTGGCTCTTTCTTAGATGCTAGATTAGGAAAAAAGTTATCTATAGATGCAGTTAAAAATAAACTACAGCTAAATTCATGAGGATTCAGGAGAACCTTGAGGGGAGAAAAGAAATCCTGGAGTTAATAGTCTTATTTCTAATATGTTTGTCTTTAGTTTGACTGACTTTAGTGTTTAAGAAGAAGTAAGGGTAGATTGTAAAGCAAAATCATCAGAGAATTTATTGCATGTATTTCTATGCATATATTTATATCTTGCATGTATTTATACCTTTTCAGTATCTTAATGGCATTCAGGCTGAGATCCATGCTTAAGTCTGGTTCTGTACTACACAAAACATAGGTGAAATTCCCACAATTACAGTATGATCAGTGCCATGAAAGTGCCATGAGTGCCATGATCAGTGCTGTAAAAGCACAGAGATTAATCTAGCTTTAAAAAATATTGCAGGCATATCAAAAAGACTGCAGTATCATTTCAGCCTTCCATTAAGCTTCCTTTAAACTTTTAGTCCATTCAGTTGTGAGCTGAAGGTAGAACAGTCCTGTGGATAGGGTAGTCAGGATACAGTGTCCTCTGTCCTCAGAAAAGTATCTACTTGGCGCCATATGAAAGCTGGGCTACTTGAGTAAAGTATTCCAAGCTCTTCCTGACGGCTGTGACCACTGAAGCTTGTTCAGCATCTCTGTAAATCCTGGGATACAGCTATTGTGAGTATTTGGTACAGACTGGTTCAGAGATTACCTCTAACCCTACATGTAAAGGGCCTCCTAATTATAGGAGAAACTTGAAAAAAGAAAGAAAAAGAATTGCTGAGATGAGACAGCTATATTTAAAAAACCAAACTCACAAGAAAAAGATAAAATAAAACAAGACCAAAGAATCAAAGAACTTTCTGGAACAACAGGTGTCATTAAAAAAACTAAGCTTTCTTCTTGGAATTCTAGTATGACAGCTGTAAAGTCATCCTCAGAGATACAGAGATGAAAACAAAGACCATAATCACTGGAGAATAGGGTACATGAACTGACAGCTGCTATTTACAGACACAGGGAGCACAGTAAGGAGAGCTATTTACAGAATATAAATGCATTAGGAATGCAACACAATCAAGAGCCATACTTACAGGATAACCTGGGAAAGCAGGGTAGCCATCAGAAGGGGGATAACCTGGGTATGACATTCTGGGGAAGAAAAAATAATTTTCACTGTGAAACACTATATATGAGTTTGTAGTAGGTATTTGCTCACTAATTACCTGTTAATCACTTCAATAATATGTTTAGTAGATTTAGAATTGCCCAGGAGTACTTGTCAGCTATTAACCTGCAAAACTTTTCCTTTCTTTCTCTCTTACATCTGACCGTAGCAATCAGAATTCAGAAGGGAAGCATCTTCATCTTTGTAATTAACTATCATTCTTATTTAGGGTCAGACAGATACTTAAGCGTGGTAAGAGGCTTGAACCTCCAGAAAGCTCTGAAATACAGGATATATTCTGAGGTGCCAGCAGGACAGGGCTGAACCCTTTGCCAGGACAGAAACAGTGCAGGCCCCAGTCCTGCACTGCACCAAGCACCTATATCCATCATCCTGCACTGCTCTGCTCACAGGGAGAAGAGCAGTACCCTAGCTATCCCATGTAAAATGATCATTTGATAAGAACAGGTGTAATCCCTCAGCATTACTTCATTTGTGGAGCAAATTTCTGTTTCCTGAGAGCAACTGTTTTTTTAGTCACATTTTTAACAGAGGGACTTGGCGAGTGGGGGCAGAGATCATCCCATCCCGCATGTTGCCTGCCAGTTGAGCAGGGAGGTTCGATACCATTAGCCAGGTTATGAAACATTGAATGACTGGGGAAAAAATGGACTTTAAATTTAGCACAAGCATCCTCAAGTTGAACAGCGGCTGTGACATAACTACTTTTCTAACCCAACCAACAGGAGATCTTCCCGTTGTACTGTAGCTTCCCCCCGCTGTCCCCGGAGGGGCACGGGGCGGTTTAAGCCGGGGGCCGGGTGTGAGTCAGCTGCGGCGCCGGCCGGCGGTGGAACATCAGCGGGCGGGCCGCGCTCGGTGCGTTGGGCGGGAGCTCAGCCGGTAAACACGGAGAGGTCTCCCCGTTGCGGCTGCTCCGCCGCAGCCCGGCCCCGCACCCGAGAGGGCACCGCCCAGGCCCTCCCCGCGCCCCCGCCAGCACCGCGCCCGCCCCCGCAGCCTTTAAGGGCCCCGCTCCGCTCGGGGCAATCCCGCAAAGCCCCAGGCTCCTCTCGCTCCCTCAGCCGCGGGCCGGCCTGGCGAATCCTCCGGCGAGGTGGAGCTGCGGGCGGAGGCAAGTATCCCGGTGTCCCGGTACCCGCTTCTCTCGAAGCCACCTGACGTCGTCCCCACTCCGCAGCGCCAGGGCAGCCCCCGCCGGGGTTGCGGCTCCCTGGGGCGGGCGGCGCCTCCCTCGGCCGGACACCTGCCGAG
>VYZT01048360.1:31822-59029 GCA_013400735.1 Pomatostomus ruficeps
TGGAGCCTGGGCGGCCGGCGATGCCCGCCCCGCCCCCGGCACCGAGCCCGCCCCGGCCCGGCCCATGGGCCGCGCTCCCCGCGGGCAGGGGCACCGCACCCGGTGCCGGCAGTGACGGCGCTGCCAACACGGAACCCTTTGCCGTCTGTGCAGGCTCGCCCCGTCTCGCTGAAGGAAAGCTGTGAGATGCCCGGTTGTCTCTCGGGACGGACGAGAGGTGAGTTCCCAGGCGCAAGTGCCACAAACGCAGAGCCGCTCGCCGGTGGAGCTGTCAGGGGAAGCGTTCACACAGCAAGCGCCCGGAGATGCCATCCCACGGGAATCCTTCGCCACCCGCTAGAAAGGGAGGGATAAGTCCACACTGCAGTTTCACTGTAGCACCACTGCAATGGAGTTCAGCCCTAATGCGTGTAGTTCTAAGACTGTAATTCAGTAACACACGAGTCTTTAGATCAAGATCATTGATCAGTAGCTGTCAGGGAGTCCATCAAATCACCCAGGCCATCAGAACTGCATGAACAGACAAAGAATATAAAAGACCTAAGTGCATGGAGCTGGAGGAGCTGCTCATTTTGCTGTAGTTACTGAAGACCAGGATCTAGGTCCCAAGAGGGTGTAAAGGTAAGATTCACTGACCACTACTGAGTACTACATACATTTTTCTAGAAAGAAATCTTAATTGTAGTTATTCATATGTAATTATGGGGAGCGTGCCTAGTGTTTGTTTCTGTCTGTTACAATGTTTATTCATATTATACTTTGAATAGACATTACACACACATAGTCCTTTCTTTACCTGATGGTTGATTATTCATAAGACATTCTGACAAGCAAGATACAATTTATGAAGGATTCACAATGCACCAGTTACTTGAGGTTATTCAAAATATCCCCTTTTTTGTTTATGACAAGCATGTTAGCAGTTTAGAGACCATTCCAATGCAAACAGCTTTGGTTCTTTCCTGTAACCTGGTGCAGCACTTCAGCTCTAGCTGAAATAACAACCACTGCTCTATTTGTCTGTAAAACAGCGTGAAGTGCAGGCAGCAGAAAATAGGTGGGTAATAATTTACCATGCTTACTTGCTTCAAATGAAGAGCACCTAAAGCCACATAAAGAATCTAATACGTGACCTATCCAGGAAAATTGGGCTTGTTCTCTCTTGTTTGCCCTGAACACATCAGGAGTGGCTTTAAGAATTTAATCCTCACATCATTCTTCAGCTGACAACTCCGAGTGTACGTCTACTTTATTTCACCTCTTCAGTACATGTCTTTCAGGACAGGTTTATATTTAAATCTTTGTTTCCATGGGAGCCAAGTACATTTATAAAATACTCAATTTTTTATCTTTTTCATTTAGTGGACTGTTTAGACTTGTGCTACTCAAGAAAAGAACAATTTATTTTAAAAACAAGTGTAAAAGGAAGAAGAGAATATTTTTAACAAAATTATATGTGTCTGAAGAATCTGTTAAATGCATTGAATGCTTATGTATCAATGAGAATGTTTGGAATTACTTTGTTAAAGCATGAAATGGAACCATTATGTTAATCTAATTTCACTTCCTGTATTTAAGGAAATCCCTTGGCTTGTTACGATAGCTAGAGCCCACCCATTTAGGAAAGCTTCTAAAACCCCATGCAGAGTCAAGGCAGTTTCTTGCTATTAGAAAATTCAAGTTTAGTGGAGAGACAATCTCTTTTTCTTCTCTTTTGTAATATTCTTGCATCTGATCCTAAGACATGCTACTGGACAGTATTCTGGTCTGGAGTGATTGGCTCAACTACTTAGTTGTGCTGAGTGCTCTCCAAAGAGCTGAAACAAAACTTTTTTTCTAGAGGAATGTATTGTTGGTGATGTAGGTGGCTAAAGCATTGCTGCTTCTCTGTTCTAGGTATCCTGGTTAGAACATTATTTCCCACTTTAGTAATATAAAGCATTACTTTTGATGTTCTACTCCAGCCAATAGAGTTAAATTAAAAACAAAAACTTTCCCCGGGTTTGTTGTAAGAAAGAAGATCTGGTCAGCTTTGAACCATAGGTCAAAGTGTAACAAACCCACAGGATACTGCAGTGGTCCAAGTCTACACTTTGTACTAAAAATACTTCTCCCGTTAGACTGCCTTGTGACTGCAGTCATTAAAATGCAGTCCCAGTAAGCTGTTAACCTTCCCTGTGAGCAGGGAGCAGAGCGAGTTCAGCGCACTTCGGGGGTGCCCTGTGTTTGGTTAGCTGCTCAAGGCAGTCACTGCCCAGTGAGTCATGTTGGTGCTCCACCCCGCCGTGGTCTGAACATCAGGGTTTCACACAACCCTCACAACTGAGTTGCCAACCAGTCTCTAGTTTCATTGTGAGGAAATTGCAGCTTCACCCTTCCTCAAAGCACAGGAGAACAGCAGCTTGTTCTGTTTAACTGCTCTAGAAGGGTAGTGTGTCTCGCATTTTTCGCCACCGATCTTTTAATCCTTAGGATTAAACCCATGAATTTCAGGTGTAGGTGGCGTATGTCCACAGGTTCACAAAATTACACACCAAAACACTCCCTCCTCTTTGCAGCAGACTGAAGTGTTCTGCCAAGAAACTGAAGTGACTCAACTAAAAAGGCAAATTTAGTGACCTTCATCCCAGTACATGGAAATAATCACCAAATGAAATTGCCATTCTGGCAGCAAGGATTTAAGTTTCAAATTGCGTATAACAGAATAAGGTTTGTTATTCCCAACGATATAGAACATTTTTCTGTTGAGACTCGTCAGTTAAAAAATAGCGGACCTGAATTTTTATGAAGGCATTTCATAAATAGAAATGATAAATAAGATAGTTCATCCTGCAAGTATTGATTTTGGTAAGAAACAGCTTACTTTCATGTGCTTGCATGTTTTGCATGCACTTTCAGAGTTGTCAACAAGCAGTCTTACTGTGCTGGGAAGACGTAAGAGTGAAGCATAATATGTGTGTGCTAATTAAACTGCAGTTTGTCCAAAGTCACCAGGCTCACTGCAAAACCCATGAAGTTTCATTGCTTCTGTACTGCCCAGTTGCTTCATTTAAACTCTCTTTGTTGAAGCTGCCTGAGATTGTGTCTGAGAAAGGCAACAAGATGGATGGATTTTATACATTCCTCCAAGTTACACCGAAAGGGAACAATAGAATCAATTGTAACATTGAAGTCTGTTCCAAATATTGTTATATACATTGAGGAAGTGTTCAAGAACTTCATTCTGAGGTAAAAACCCCAGAGGAGCTCAACTAAGCCAGAATTTAAAAAAAAAAAATCTGAAGATGCTAAACGTTTTAACATTCTTAATAATTTATATAATTTGAGCCCTTAAATACTTGAGTGCAGAAAGCTGGGGAAAGAGTTTGAACAAGGTATTTTAAAGCCTAATATTTAGCAGGAAAACATGCACAATGCCACAAATAAACATGTAATACCATAATGTCCAGGAGTTTACACTCTTCAGAGAAGTCATCTAGGAAAAGAAAATGCGGAATGCATCACAGAGCATAGAAATTTTTTATTGTATTAATGAGATCACTAACATGACTAAATATAGTATAGAGAAGAATACCAGGGAATTATCTATCTTGACTATGTAAAACTAACTGTGTCAATTATTTGGAGCAACACATTCTAAAGAAACAAACAAAAAAAAAAAAAAAGAGAAAGTTTTCTTATAAATTCATGCAGTTTACAAATCAATACAGAGTTAAAGCATGAAATCCTTGGTGATGTTTCCCGATTCCCAAGCTTTTCCCACCAGATTTTCTATTGAAGTTTTTAGACAGATTCCTGCAGAGTGGAACAATTCTAACAGAATACCTTTAGTAATTCCTGTCAACATTTTACAGCTCCAGAGAAGGAATCCTTTCTAGGTAATAGCACAGCCCAGGCTTTACTATTAAGCAAGATGATGCATTACATTGGGTGTTTGCAGTGTTGTCCTTCATAATAGCAGCCACTGAAATTTGAAATCAGGCATTCAGAACTCCAAAGTAAGGATCACAATGTGTCCATTCACGAGACAAGGACAGAATGGACGGGATGAGAGAGTTTTCAAAAAGGAAACTCTTGCATTTGGCACTATCCTGTCTTGCATAGGCCTGAACTCATGGACTTTGGTCACTTCAGGCACCCCTGCCTAGGAAAACATAACCTCAGTGCCTTATCACATATCTTCATTAGTCTTCAGGTACTTGCAAGGACTGGCAAATTCCACAATGATCACAAATTGTTCTTCTTGGAACTTTGCATTTTGTGCACACCAGCTTATAAAACATTGATTTTTAACACTCTAAATGTTGAATAGCTTTCTTTTTGTTTTCTCACTTTTTCTAATAGGGAATGGCAAGGAGTTTCCTGCAGAGATCAGGGAAAGAATATTATGCTTCCTCCCCTGCAACTTCTTTGCAGTAATTGAGAGACTTACCCAGCTTTGCTGCTTCCTCTTTTCCTCCATCCATATCAAAACTTACTTTAAAAAACACCTTGACCTGAAAATTTTGAAACATTAAATGGCTGAAGTCAAGAATATTAAGTTTAAAGAAGAGGAAGGAAAGCAAAGCAAAACATTTTTATTCAGACTTAATAAAAAAAAAAAGAGTTCTACTACTTATTTAATGTTCACAAATAACATTTTCAATGAGATGAGAATCTTTGCTGGATCTCCAGTTTTCATGTACATTGATCTTGCAATTAGAACTTAAAATTTAGCATTGAGTCACTGGGGGAACTGTCTAGATTAGTACAACCAAAACCGGATCTATAGATTTGTAACCGGAGTCTTATTCTTAGATTTATCTGGCAAATTACCAGAAAAATTATTTTCAGGAACACTCTGTTTGCATACTCCAATTTCAAATTAATTCACCAAACGAGATACAGTCATCAGTAAGGTGGGAACAGTTTTGTTGTAGGAGAGGGATGCTTTAACTTTGTTAACCCCCACAGTACAGCTGAACTGGAGACAGCCTTCTCAAGGTAATGTTATTGGCAGAGACTGTGCAAAGTTACAGCTGATATTTGTATTGGCTTTCTTTCAGTTGGAACTCAGTTATCATGAAACATGTCTTGGGGAGAAAATGGGGTTTCTCTTCACATAATTTTAGCAGCAGTACAGGGTTATGAACTAGAAAATTCCTATTTGGTAACACCCAACTTTTAACTTCAGATTTCATGGATTGTCATCTTGCAGTCCTTTTCTTTTTTGGCAAAGATGGAAACTCCAGTAGCCACACTTGTTTAGCCACAAATGATTTTCAAACCCTTTTACCATGAAGTCAGTTGCTGGCTTTAATTCTCTAAATTCCCCCTTTATGAGGGGCTAATGCTACTGACCTTGCCTTCCTTTCCCAAACAATAAGAAAACATTTAGGTGCATAGAAACGATACCATAAACTGAATTTACTGTCTCATAGTCTGTCAGTACCCTGCTGAAGGGATATACACAGCATCACTAATAAACCAGAGACCCTTCTGCAGTCCATCCTGGTAAAGCATATTATATGCAACACAAAACCCCACACTTTCAATGTGCTTTAACAGCTGGGAAAAAAGACTGCAAAGAAGTCTGCAGAACTGGAGTTGACTCGCATCCACTCTTTCTTTCCTGATGCCATGTTACTCCCCCACCCTCTTTCAAAAGTGGATTCATTACACAGTAAGTAAGAAAGTTCTTTTTTCTGGACAGAAGCCATTGTTGCCACTGCAATGGAACTTTTATTCCAAATACATTCTTACAATAAAGCTGTATTTTGTTATACAAATAGATAAACCCAGGAGACAAAAAATTCTCATTCTCATTCCATTTTAAAATATCAGGCTCAGCTGAACTGCAGCTGCTCCCATTCATCTCCTAAAGCATGTTATGGATTTTTCAGAGCAATGGAAATAATGATGTAAACCAGGTCATGTAGGTAATTAAATTACAGTCCAAGGAAATTTCTAACACCACAGAAAAGTGTATGTGTTCATTCTTCGGGCTCCTGTAAGTGTCAGGTGGCAAAAGTTTCTTTATAAACTCAGAAGTTTCTCGTTGAGAGCAATCTGTGACTGTGTGAGATTTGCCAAGTAGGTTACCATCAGTAGGTCCTGAAAGGGAGGGGAAAAAAGACAGTAATCAGTAAATCATAGCCTATTAGAGAGCTGAATTTTTAACATCTGTAAAGCATTTTACAATCAGCTACAAGAAATATTATTAGTCCTGAAAGTCCTACCCTGAGAAATGCTTCCCTTGCAGGAAGCTTTTGGTACTCCCGGAATACTGCTTGTGAAATTTTAACTCTGAGTTCACCCATGTTAACCAGGCAAGTCAAAGGGTATAAGCAAAATTAAAAATTAGTTCTGGTTTTACAGACTGTGGGTGAACAACACATTCAGAAACCTAAGTTTTCTAAAAATCTGTTACAGAAATAGGGTAGCATGCTAAAGCCTTGTTCATGTCATAAGAGTTATGCAAAGAGACAGAACTTCAAGTCAGGCAAAGGAACCTGGCAAATCACCAGTTATTGCTGAAATCAAAATTATTTAAGTCTGGTAATTCATACTGTCCCATCAATATGAAAGAAGAATTTGTACTGGTTTTCAGATTACTTGCAGAATTCCTAAGTCCTTAAAAATTCTTTTATCTGCAGTTGCTTGCAAGATAATGGTGAGCTCCTTTATCTACCCTCAGCCCATAAAACACCAAATTACTGACAATAAAAGGCTATATTTGCTATTATCATGTTTATATGAAAAGTTACATCACAGACAAATTTGTGTCTGTATGACAAATTTTCAAAAATGCTGGCAAGGCACAGAAAAAATTAAATTATGAACTTACATTGATATTGCTGTTCAACATGGTCTCGAAGTCCTCTGGTGAAATCTTTGGCACCTGGTTGATAAGATCCATCAGGAAGCGCCCGACAGTGTTGTCAGCAGCCACTTTGCCAGACTAAGCACAAGAAACACACACTTCAGCATAAGTGGAACTCAAATTTATGGCCCAGAAAGAGAAACAATACAGAGAAAAACAAGATGCGCAAGCTTTCACCAAACTTATTTTCTGGCTGGTAAAAAGCTGGCCTTACCAACACATCCTCGGCGTACTGCAGCACCATGGTCAGGGTATCCTGGATCCTGGCTGAGGCTGACCCCACCTGCTGTAAGTCACTGGACAAGCCAATCACTCGATTAGGGCTAAAGCAGGTCTTCATTATAAGATCCACTGAAAGCAAAAGGAGAATCAGTGAAAAAAACTGATTGCCACAGAAACCAGTTTAAATCCTTAACTTGTTGAAGATTTTTTTAGGACAGCTTCAGCAAGACAGTCTCATTACCAGTAAAATTCCCAGAATGGCAATTTTGCCAGGGTAAAAAAACTGTGTCACAACAATGGTTATAACCAAAATAAGAAGAAAGCATTCACCTCCTATCCGCTCTGTATCATAATAAACATATTTCACTGTTAGGGGTGTAAACATCACGCCCATAGTTTTACCAGGGACTCCCATTGGGGCACTAGAAAGAAAAAAGAGAACAACAAAAATGTTTTCAGTATGGACATATATAAGGGAGGAAGAAAGATTTCCATCTCAATGCTCTCTGTTAGCACTAAAGCATGAACATGAGTAGGTTACTCATTCTCACCAAAATCAGCAATTTAAAGACCAAGGATAACTGAGGACAGGAAATCAGTTCTGGCACGCTATTAATTGCTCTTTTTCATCCAAGAATATTCCTAGCTGGTTTGACATTTGTCAGCACAAATGCATGAAGAAACAAGTACTACCATCTTAGCCAAAGATCCTTCTTGCTTTTAGAGCAGGTGCTCTTCTATCCTGAAATACTTCATGCTTTGATAAATGACTGAAGGAACAAGGAATATGGCAAAATTCAAGCACAAAGCACTCTCAACAGCTTTATTATACCTATTACTCAAAGTACATGAAGTCTATTTACACTTTAAGTAAAATGTCATTAACAGCTCCTGTTTTAAAGATGCACAATCAAGAAGCAGTACTTTCTCTACAGAGAAAGGGTTTTTTTTCTTTATAGACCAGAGCTCTTCAACCAATACTGGGAAGAATTCAATGAGGTGGAAGGGTTTCATTTCTCGATGTTTAATCTCCATTGTTAATTAACAAGAATGATGGGGTTAAGGAGAAGAAAGACTTATCAAGAAGATGCTGTTTGAATTGTTTTAAAAACACTAATCCTCCAAGTTGTATAAATGCACTGCTGAGCAATAAAGTCCTATCGCTACAGGGTAGCATTCAGTCAGTGTGATGGAAGTTAGTGACATTACTGCTAGCTGGGTGAACCCTGTGACATGTCCCAAAGATGTTCTGAAAACTGTTAATTAAGTCACAATTCCCCATCCCAGTGAGGTTCCAGTTAATGAAGTCCTTCAGCCTACATAAAATGGTCAAGACATTCCAATGAAAAGTAAGCTATGATCCCTGGCTCACCACAATGTTTAACTACTGCACAATATTGTCCAAAACAGGACACTGCACCCCACTACATTTCTTGTTAGCCTGATGGGGTGTCTCTCAGTAATTCAGATCGCTCCCCTCCCAGAGTACCTGACATAGGCTTTAATGCTCATGCGTGAATTCTGGAGACTCGTGTCCACAGTGAGGTGGATTGGATTGTGTGCTTCCCGGCTGTAATACTCATGGATCAGGACTGAGTGTTCCGTGATGTCATGACCTGTTGCATACCTTCAAAAGAACACAAGTTGAAGAGCCATTCTTTCCACATTCAAGGGCCCAGTGTTTTGTATTGTTGGTACTTAACAGGTTTGTATCCTAAAACACTGACTTCCAAACACTGAGCTGTAGCAGCATACCAAACACAAATGTTTTAACTACGAATTTTTTAGTTTATGGCCACTTGTCCCTAAAATTGTAGGAATCACAGGCTGAGCACACCCATACCCAAAATACGCACAGGGCCAGTGTTGTAGTACCAGCCATAAAACGTCAGTAAACTGACCTTAGACACCCAATATTCAGTTATCTGTCACTGTGTTCTAGACCAGCTTTTTCCATCTATGTAAGTCAAAGTATACCAAACAAATTTGGACCAATTTCATCCTCCACAAATCACATATCTCTCTGCAGGAGGTCTAACTCGTTAATCTAGCTCCTTTAACTGCTCTACAATTAGCAACTCACATCCTCGGGGAAACTCTGGTCATTAGAACTGCACTTTGCTGTGCTATTAGAAGGCTGTTGAAGAAGCTTGCTCCACAAGAAGAAACAAAGCTATTTTGTAGGACCGGAGAGGCATGAAGAGAGTGACAAACACCCTGTGCCACACACTCAGATGCAGACTGTTCCCATAACACTGTACAGATCTTGCTTCACATCCCACACACAGGTACTTCCAGCAGAGAACTAAGTACTCAAGCTGGTATCAGCGATTCCAGCTGACTCCTTTTGTACTTGAAATGCCTCTTTTGTATTCTCCCTTCTTTCTAACCAGTTACCTTCCATGGTACAGGTTGTATTACAGGTACTACGTTCTTCTAACAAAGCTGTGCACACATTCTCTGCCACAGGACTCTTCTGTGACACCTTGCTGGATATAAACAAAACCAAATCCTGTAAGTCTCCCATACTGTCTCTTCTTTTCATGAGCTGCAGGAGCTTTACCACTGACTGTGTAACAAGAGTTGCAAGATCTGACTGTCACAGGCATTAGTGCTTCTGCTTCTCCATCTGTCATAAAGTGAATTATGTATTTTAAGTAGTTTAAGGAATCAACACAACTACTTGAATGTTCCTGCAGAAGGAGAACTTACCAGCCCAAGATGATCTCGCTAGGAGACACCTTCTTGTGCAACTCATACATGTTTTTGGCAAATTCCATATCCACAGCCACCTGAGAAACGGGACAGTGCCGAGATAGCTGGTTACAGCGTGCTCAGCCCGGAGGGCAACGCGGGCGCAGCCCGCCAGCAGCGGGAGCGCGGGGGTCGGGCCCTGCCGGGAGAACCCCCGCTCCGCGCGGGCCGCCTCCGTACCTCATCCTCGGACTCGTTGTGCGGGACGGAGAAGCAGTTGGTGACCTCCACCGAGTGCTTGTCCACGGTCCCTGCGGGATGGAGGGAGAAAGGAAGGGAGGGCAGCGAGTAAGGGGGGAGCCGCGGGGAGGGGGGGCGCTCGCTCCGAGGCTGCGATGGGCAGGGCAGGGCGGCGGCTCTTACCCAGCAGCGTCCCGATGACCCGCGCCGCGCCCTCGTTGCGCCTCTCGAAGCTGTCCACGATGGAGGCGAGCACGACCGGGTGCAGCCGCACCACGCGGCCGCCGGGGAAGGGGCCCGAGAGTGCNTGGCCGCCATTTTGCAAGAGAGAGAGGCTGCGTCCTCCGTGCCGGCAGTAATTGGCTGAGCCTAACGTCTGTCATACAGAGCTACCTCCCTATTGGCTCAAGGGGCCTGCTGCGGCCGTGAGTTAGCCAATCCGAGGCGTGCGCTGAGGGGAGGCGCTCTGATTGGAGGAAGCGCGCACCGTCCGTGACTGAACCTTTCTCTTGTTCCCACCCTCAGGGCCCGGGAAGATTCCCAATTGGGCTCTCGCATTCCTCACCTCCCCCCTGCCCGCTCTCCTATTGGCCAACAGGCGCTCCCCGCCCTCCGGTCGGGCCGTTCATTGGCTGCGGAGATGCCGCTCACGGCCGCGCAGGAGGCGGCGGGCTCGCGCCTGGCGGTGCGGTGCCGCGCGCTCCCCTGCGGGGCTGGGTGAGCGCCCCCTTGCGGGCGAGCTGGGCACGGCAGGGCCGCTGTGGCGGGGCCCGTGAGAGAGGGCGGGGCCCGTGAGAGGGAGCGGGGCCCGTGAGAGGGAGCGGAGCCCGTGAGAGGGAGCGGGGCCCGTGAGAGGGAGCGGGACCCGTGAGAGAGAGCGGGGCCCGTGAGAGGGAGCGGGGCCCGTGAGAGGGAGCGGAGCCCGTGAGAGGGAGCGGAGCCCGTGGCAGCGCAGGCGGGCGGTGCTCCTGACGGCTCTGTGGTGCTGGAGCGGCGAACGCAGCAGTGCGGGCGCGGCGCCCGGGGAAGGTCCTCCGGTAGTGCTGTATGCGGGGCTATACAGCCCTTGAGGTCTTGGCCCTGTGAGCAAGTGCTGGTTACCTCTATCCAAGGTTTAGTGACTACCCAACAATTCACTTGCTGCATGACATTCACTCTCGAGCAACGAAGCTGTGCGGGTGGGGCAGGTGCCGCTGGAGCGGTGAAACCTCATCGCAGTCTACAGCTTCCTCGTGAGGGGAGGCGCAGGGGCAGACACCAATGTCTGTGGAGACAGTGACAGAGCCATGGGAATGGCCTGGAAGATGCACCAGGGAGATTTAGGCTGGATGTTAGAAACAGGTTCTTCACCCAGAGGGTGTTTGGGCACTGAAGCAGAGTCCCCAGGAAACCAGCCTGACAGAGTTCAAAAAGTGTTTGGGCAATGCTCTCAGGCACATGGTGTGACTCTTGTGGATGGTCCTGTGCAGGACCAGGAACTGGACTTGTGGGTCCTTTCCAACTGAGGAGTTCTGTGAAATGAAACGTGTGTCCTTTCAATAACTGCTAAGAGGACTGGATTCTTTTAGAACTTTGTTTTTTCTTTGTCAACTATTTTATCGTGATGGATGGCTTTGGAGTTTTCTCTGCTTCATTAGCTGAGGCCTGAATGTCATCAGTTAATGACTAGTTTCAACGATGTCATTGAAGACAGGCTCCTGAGTATGAAAGAAGCACCTCAATAAAAGGATCCCATATTCTGCCAATGTGGAATCAGTTTGCGTCTCTTACATAAATGGGGAACACCTTTCAAAGCTACAAAGGAGAGCTGATGCATGGGAACATGAACAGACTTTATCTCTTCTGGTCTGTGTACCAGTAAAAACTAGATCTCTTAGGCTTTCTCCATGCAGCCTTCATTTCTTGTAGGTGTGCCTGGGTCAAATTGCGCAAAGCTTTAAAACGTTTCATCAGAGCTTTGATGTGTCATTGAGAAGTCTAATGTGTGAGGTGTTCTTGTTAGAGAGCAGTTGTTTGATCTCATTCTTATTTGCATCAAACTGGGCTTGGTGCTTAATTTGGCATAGTCAGCTGCAGAGTCATGTGGAGCAAGCAAGGCTCCATAAGACCCCATTATGCTTTTATGTTGCCACCTTAGAAATCGGGCAGCTTAACATGGAGCCGCAGTTGTGCTTCAAAACTGGCAACTGTGATAGCCTTCTTTCAGTAGGTTAATGTCAAGTTGCTATGTAGGGTACTGGAAAGTGTATGTAGTGATTGAAGATGGATAGCCTGTATCTCAGAAGTCAAAGACCAGCGGCTGGCTCATACAAAGCCCACTTAATACAAAGACTATATAAATCTAATGATAAGAAAATCAAACATGTGATCATGCTTGGATCAGATGTGTCCAAGCTACAAAACTGTTTTTTCCTTGCTGACTGACTACTGAAAAACGAAGACCTTTAGAATTAATATTGTTCTACAGAGTATCAGTTTACCTTTAGAGGAGGGTAGATACACTTATCAGTGGTGCCTATTGTGAAAACTTGACATCCATCTACTGATATGATTAAGATGTTCAGATACTACCCCTCTACAGATGAATCTGTCTGCCTAGAGGGCTACAGGAAACACATTCCCACGTGTACATGGATCAGCATGGTAACTCAGGGCCTTCTGATTTTACAGTTTCCCTTGCTAGGTTTCCCTGTATCTGATTTTGGTGGTGAATATAATTATCTCCAAGATCTGCTCTTGTATGATTTCTCTTTATAGTCCTTGATTGTGACTGAGTCATTATTATTGCATTTGCTGTCATGTCAGCTGCATTTTCACTAATGATGTTTCATTTCTTTATCAGTAGCCATCTTCTTATCTTGCTTGTATTACTGGAATTAACATCATCTCTTGCTCTAGGGGATATTTGTTACATTGCATTACAGGTAAAATAAAGTATTTACAATTTATTTGATTCATCATTTCAGGATGTAGTTTTATCTGATTAGTTTCATGGGATTGAATCTGATATTTTTATTCCTTTATTATAAGAAAGGTTTCCCATTGTACATTCTGTCTACAAAGCTGGAAGAAGACACAGTCAGGTGACTGAAACTGACCAAAAGGACGTTCCAGGCCATGTGACATCATGCTCAGCATATAAAGTGGGAAGAAGAAGGAAGAAGTAGGGGGTGTTTAGAGTGAGTTTTTTTTGTCTTCCCAAGTAATGGTTACATGTGATGGGGTCCTGCTTTCCTGGAGATGACTGAACATGTGCCTGCCCATGGCAAGCAGTGAATTAATTCTTGGTTTTGTTTTGCTTGTGTGTGAGGCTTTTTCTTTCCCTATTAAGATGTATTGCAACCCGCGAGTTTTCCAGCCTTCTGATTCTCTCCCTGATCCCACTGGTGTGAGTGAGCACCTGTGTGGTGCTTGGCTGCTGCCTGGGGTTAAACCATGAAAGGATCCATTTGTTCTTCTATCCAGGACTTTTATATGATGCTGTCATAGGCAATGATTTCAGGTTTTGGGTTGTTTTTTTGTTTGTGGGGTTGGGTTGGGTTTTTTCCTATTAAAAAAAGATAACAATTCCCTTGTTTAGTCTTAATTGAACATCTTAGATACTTGTGCATTTGGGATTGCCAGTAGATGAAAGACAGTTGTTGACAGCCACCAGCTCCCAGTGCAATGCATCAGTTGACTCAGCTTCATCATTTCAGCAAAAAGGATTCAAGCCCTTCCCTGCTTTTGTGTAATGTTTTATGGGGCTACCTTAATTATCAGAGAAATAACACTGATGCATAGGACCACTGAGGTAATGCTTAGAGTGAAAATCCAAATACAACCTAAAAATAATGAGGTGTAGTGTTAATTGCATACCACATTGATAAAAGAATATACCTTTGCTAAAGTTAGAGTGGCAATGGAAGTTATCATTAGGTGATCAAAAATAGCACATTGGGGGCTGCCTGGTGCTTTTTAGTCACTCTATGGAATTACAGAGATCCAAGGAAAGTAAAAGTACACAATAAAACTTGCGCTGCAAACTAACAGAGAGCAATGCCCACAGGCTGGCATGCACAGGGCAACAGTTTCCCAACGTAAATCAATCTATGATTCTGTGATATTCTCAAAGTGTCTTCTGTCGTCTCGTATCGTGCCTCTCCCCTAGTATGTACAGTCATGTGTTCACCCTATTTTCCTGGGTGGGTTACCTGACTGAAAATGCTAGTCCTAATATTCTATATAAACACCTCAGTGTATTTTTTGGTGCAGATGCCGCTGGATCTTACGGAAGGTGCCGCCCGCCGTGCCCGGCGGAAGACAGGTCCTCGCCGCGGCGCTCCAGACCCGGCTCCCGTTCCCGGGGCAGGCGGGCGCTCCCCGCCAGAGGGCGCGCGGCGCCCGGGCCGGAGCTCCGCGGCAGCGCCGGGACCGCGGCCTCGGCCTCGTCCGGCCCCGGCGCGGGGCGAGAGCCGCCAGCGCACACCGCAGCCTCGGAACCACCGAGTGCTAGTTGGTGACTTCACTCTGCCGGCCTGCAAGTAAGCAGCGTAAGTTGGAATTTGTGCCTACAGCTTTCCCCACCAGTGTTTATTACATGTAGTTCACTTAGCAGTTTATTTCTTAAATTAGTAGCATTAAGATTGAACCAATGAGGTGGAATTTGCTAATTTCACTGTAATTCTGCCTTTATGCCTCATAATTACTAAAATCCTGCCTTAATTTCCCATAAGAAATGTCATGGAGAGATTTATTTATGGATGTTAAGACTGTGCAACTTAAGATGTGATAATATGATTGTATAACTCCAAATTTTACAGAAATATGTGGAAGTGAAACATGTTTTGGGTCTTTGATGAGAGCATGAACTCCCCAATCTCTCAAGACATTTCTGCTTCTTGGTGATCAGTAATAATGATTATTTTCTGCTTTTGACTCAAATAATGAACAGAGTCAGCTTTCAAATGAGAGGCATTTTATATACTACTTGCACTTAAAACTAAGATAGAATGTGCTTGCACTGACCTAGCAAAGCACTTAGGTGCACTACCCTTCAAGATCATGTCTTTATTTTATATTCTTCTTGCCTACCCCATGCACTGAGAACTGAAGAAAACCTAGATATGACTCTTGGCTGTTTTTCTTCCCCAAGGGAGTATGGGGTAGAAGTGTGGCAGCACTACTGTCCTTTCCATGTAATCAACTTGAATAAATAATCTCTGGCAGGCAGCCTTAAACACAGTGTTCCTTTGGTAACTTGCTGCTCCTGTGTTTGACTTAAAAGCATTTGTAACAGGGAAGAGCTGTGTCCTTGAGTACCTGACATCCAAATAAAATTAAGTGTAATGCCCCTGGCAGCAGATAAGTGTGAAAGTTCTTGAGCAGGCAGATCTCAAATATTAAAAATTTCTAATGCTTCTAACAGCTAATGTGTCAGTGTGCTATTTGTTGGGAAGATAATCTCTTTTTCCAGTCCCTTGTTCTTATACAATCATTTTACAGCTTTACTTCTCTTATCAGTAAGCATCTCCTTTTCCTTGATGTTGTTCATGGCATTGGTTAAAGTCACCATTTTCTGTACATTTCAGCCTAGACCAAAATTGCATATGTCCTTGAAAGTGTTGAACAAGACCTTTGAGACTGGCAATGTTTGCTGTGTCATTCAGCACAAACGTTTGCTTTAGTGTCTTGAGACAAAATCTGCATGCAGAAGTGAAGTAACTAGAATGGAAAATATGTGTTTCAATTGGAGGTGGAGGGAGGCTTGCCAAGATATGGAATGGCAAAAATGTTGTTGCTTTTTGAACTCTAACAATTGTATTATTTTTATATCACTAGAATCTGACAGTGTTTTCTGTCCCTTCACAGCTTTGTGTGTTTTTCCAGTTTCAGGCAGCTGCATCATGATCTATTGGATTGAATAAGTGGGCAATGAGGGAGAAGGTAAGAAGATAATGATTTACATATAAAAATGGGTGCTGAAAAGGAGCAGTGGTAGTAAAATCTAGGGGGCAGTTTCTGTGTAGGAGCCTGGGAGACCTGAGTGCCCAATGCATTTCTGTTACTGGCATTTGGGCAATGTTAGGGCAAGGCATTCATGTAACTGAAAAAATGTCAGAGACGCTTGGGGTAGTGCTTTAACTTTTACAATGTGAAGTGTTTGATAACAGCTAGAACAGTATCATCCTCCTGTCTGTGCCACTGACTTTGGGGAAGTAATTTAACATTTAGATCTCAGTTTTCCAGTTCTGCAAAATATGACTAATGATACTGTAGAGGATAGGTTTATATGTAGGATGTACACAGACAGTTTACTGAGGAAAGGCAGGAAATACCTTACCCTCTGAGGAAACAGCTTTGAGAGGAAGCTGGAGAGGACATTTCCTGACCCAGAGATTGTACACTTTGGAAAGGGAAGAAATCTTCAGCTAGCCTAAGCAGAAGGAGAAGGGTATTGTCTCCATACTGTTTCCCAATAATGAATAATTCTTCAGCTGAGATGAGTTCATGCTGCTGAGATCTCAAGTGCAGCAGCAAAATTTGATTTCATCTTATATCAAACCTTGTAAGAGTTGCTCTTTGCTAAACGCTGTCCTAACCAATCTGTCTAGATTTGAAATACCATGAGCGCTGACATATGAATTCACCTTCTATATTCTGATTGCCAATTTGCTTTCTGCATCAGAAAGCATGATACTGCATTGGCTGAGTGAACAGCATCAGGCTGGTTGGACTGGTCTGCATAAACAAAGAGTTGATTCCTACAGCCCAGTACTCCAGCTGAATCACAGCTCTGCGTGAGTTATTGTGGCAGAGGGGAGTACAGAAACACAGTTAATTAGACTGTTCAAGTTTGATTTCCAGGTCCATTTTGAAAAGTCAAATTTCTATTTGCAGCTACAACTTCACAGCTTTTACAGTGTAATTTGACATGAAAAGTTCAGAATTTACACAGTTGTTTTTAGATTTTCTGTGGATTTTCTGTTCTAATTCCCTCAAACATTTGGGATTTGCCATTTGCTATTCTAAATAACGTCCCTTTGCATACCTTTTTTTTTTACATTGGAATAAAAACCAAACTAATCCATCACTGAAATATCATCCCAGTCATTTGTTTCTGTAGCTGCCAGCAAGGCTGTCTTCTGCCAATGGCAAATTTATGGGAGATATCCCTCATCATACCCTGTCATCTTCCCTTATCTAGCTCTGCCGAGAATTCTTTCTTTTTCATTCTCTGCCCTCTGAAGATTACAGTGAATTCTGCCTTTTTCTGGAAATACTTTAAAACTTCTCTCCCAGATTCTTTTGTTGTTAGGCATTTTCTTGACCACATATATATACATTGTCTTGTTTTTAAATGTGACAGTGTGTTACACTTTGTCTATATACAACTTAGAGTATTCTGCAGAGTTCAGTAACTGAATGGTCAGATTCAGGAAGTACATTTTTTTAAAAAACCATGGAAGTCACAACCTTTTACATTTTTATGTCTTGTCCTAGATTGGCAAATATGAGAAGAAAATCTCTTACTCATTTTTGAATGAAAAGATTTTTGAATGGTAGAAGCCTACCCAGAAAAAGAAATTGCTTTCACTTCTTAGTAAGAAGTCTCCCAATGGATTTGAAAGATAAGAATATGTAGGTGTTGCAGCCTTCCTGTTCAATTTTCTTGTACCTCATTTGTTGTTGTAAAAATTAGGTAGACAAAAAGGTGCTACTTCTCCGATAACTTCCGGCCAAGGGACAGAATCATGGATAGTATTTCTGTAGTCTGTCATTTCTCTAGGATGATTGTCCATGTTTGGAACCTAGACTCTGTAGGTTCTCTCTGTGGCGATGAACAAGAGAAGTACCCCCTGAAGGCAATTCAGTCACCTTGCTGAAGTCTGACACAGGGACTCATCGTTGCCCTCCTAAACCACTCTGAGTATTTGTACAGAGTCTACAGAGCCTAGAGGTCTAACAGCGGCATCTAATTTACCTGCGTAATGCAAACCATTTGAAGGCAGCCCTGACCTGTGAAAACAGGATGGCATCAGCTTGTGATAGTGCTGGCCAGCAGTGGGGTAGCTGAGCTCTCAGTATTTGGATATGAAAGGGATTCTGGGATAGCACCTTGCTTTTCTGTTCTTGCTTCTACACTCTAATCACTGTATTCTACTTCGTTAATGCATTTTATCTTATTCTGAGTATACCTTCCCCTATGGCTTCAAATATCTTTTGTCTTTATAGCTAAAATAAAGTTTCATCTCTCTCAAGCATCTGATTTTTGGGGAATGGCTTTGTTTCTGCTTTTTTTTTTCTTTGCTTTTTAAAAAAAATATTTTTAGTTTTAAGAATTGAGTAAGTGATTAAAAACAGAAGAACAGAAGCTAAAGTCATATTTGGGAACAACACAGCATCACTCCTGCAACAGGAATGTCTAGAGTGTTGGATGCTCTCAGAGTCATAGAGGTTAAATGTACATTGTGTCCAGTGGAACCAAGTCAAATTTTACCTCAGTTCCTGCACTGAGTCCTGTATTGTCTGATATGGCTTTCAAAGACCCCTGCTCGGTAGGAAGCACTAAACTGAGGGGCACAGGTGAAATATTGGTCTTCTGAATAGAGCCTGAAGTCTTTCTGCATCAGAGTAGGGCAGGGATAATAACACTACCCTTTTAGTAGAAGGTTTGTTAAAAGTTTGGATATGCTGTCCTGGAAGATGTACGAGCACAGCAGATAGAGGGAGTGAAAAATGTGTCTCCATATTTCTTTCTGTAGTACATTTCTGAGACTGGTAGTATACGACCTTTCAGCAGTGTTTCAGTTCACTCTCTGGAAAAGAAAAGCATCTCTCTCTCTCTCTCTCTCTGCAGTACTGCTTGCTGTTTCCCAGTTTGAAATCAACTAGCAGAACCCCAGAGGGTTTCTCAAACAGCTAACCATTAAACAGAGTCAGGAACAAAGATCAATTGGAAACACATTTAGAATTAAGCTTCCCGGCCTGCTTTTAATTTCTTCAAATCAGCATTGGGAGTTATTACTGTGGTCCGTCTGGCCTTGTATTGTCCTATGGCTTATTCATATAAACAATCGACTTTAGGGATGCCCAATTGCTTTCTGGTTGGGTTGTGTTTTTTTTTTAATATCTTCAAATATTCCCAAAGTTATTAAAGGATTATGGGTTTAAATGCAGAAGGCATTAAATATAATCATGTTAGTGGAAACAGAACTATATTTATGAGTCTAGAGGGAGTTTGCAAGAAACTCACTTTGCAAGCAGAATTTGGGTCATGGCACCTTAAAGCTTCAGTAGCTTTCTTGAGTCTGGGATCTGGATTTCTGGCAGACTAAAATATTATTTCTGTTCAGATAGAGCTATATAGACACAAAAGGATATATAGCTCCAAAGGGTTTACAGTTCAGATAGAAATCGGGAATAATCAGTGGTTTGGCTTAGCTTACCTATGCCTTTAGGGGACAGAAGGGGAATCGTAAACGTAGTTTGTAGCAAGCTCTGGGCATTCAAATGACTGAAACACCTGCAGCTCTGTTTATGTCTGTCCTGAGCCCTGAATTCTTTCTCTTGTGTAAGGTGCCATGCTACTGTATTGCCATCAGAAGTACAATGCCAAGCACATCAGTTTTTTGTAAATCTTGCAATAATTTTTGGGTTTGGCTTTAGGCTTTGTTTGTTTGGTGGTGGGGTTTTTTTGTGGTTTTTTTGTTTGTTTGTTTTTTGGTTGTTCTTGTTATTTTGGGGGGGTTTTTGTTGGGTTTTTTGGGTTTTTTTTTTTTTGGCTTTTAAGACGAGCTGCTGTGGTCTACTTTCATATTTTAGGGGTTGTTAGGGTATTTGAGTGTTAAAAGCTGATGGCAATATAGCATTGCTGTCACACACCCCCATCAGAGATCTCAGGCTCTGAGTCAGTATGCTGAATATTTTTAAGGGAATAGCATTAGTGATAGCTTCAATATACAACAGGGTATTCATTATGAATAATGGTAGCCTAGAGCCAGCTAATTATATTTGCAGGGTGGTTTCCCTAAAAAGCAGATGTTGGACAGATGGTAGTCAGATGATCAGTCATGCCACCATCTACAGTAAATCTGAGGGCTGTGGGGAAAAAGGTAATGTATGGAACATACTTCTCATTTCTGTGGAAGCCTTGTACTTTTTTATGGGTATATAAAGGCTCACAGAAATGTATGAGTTGGTGGTTAAGAACTGTAGAGCTGCTGATGTTTGACTACAGCAAGTTAGCAAAATGTCACCTTGATGTGCTTGTTACCCTTGGGTGAGTCCTGTAACAGAACTCTCCAAAGGTGATGAGACTGCATGCTAGCCAGAGTTTTGCAGAAACCATTTTTAGGCTGGAACACTTCCTCGTTCTCTTTTTATTCATTTTCCTTGAAAACTTTTATATGCTTTTTTTCAGTCTGCTTTCTCATGGCAGCTCCCTGTGCTGTTGTGTTGCATGTCAATATCATGGGAAGAGTATTTCAATATTCTGTTGCAACTGAGGTACTCAAGCAAATCCAAATGTCTGCTTAGTGACTTGGAGCACAGTCCAGTATTTCACATGGCTTACGTTCGGTAGTGTTCAGTCTTTATCATCTTTGTTCAGCATGGGAACTAGAACTGTGTTTCCTGTGTAATAGCAAGCCTTTCCTAAGACATAATTCTGACTGTGGGTTCATAGCAGTACTGATTTTAATATATCTTAGTTGTTGCTGAACACATTTGTTTTGTCAGCTGAAGTCAAATTACAGGACACATGCTATGCAAACAGAACATGGTGCTTAATTGTTTTAAGTGGTATGTCCAGTTTGTGTCACCACAAGTTCTGGGGTTTGAGGTAGATCTTCTGCAAAGGCTCAAAGACCGCGCCATTAAAATGAAATCTTTGGTTTCCATTGCCCTTTAATCAAATACAAACCAGAGCTTCCAGGGATTGTAATAATGTATTAAATTGAATTTGGCTCTTTTGCAGCCCATCAAAAGAAGTTATCCTTGACAAAAACAATATTTTAAATATCTGCTCACAAGCACCAGAGCCAAAAGGTTTCTATTTCATTTGGCAAAATACCTTCCCAAGAACAAGACTGTGACCTGAAGCAGAGCCAAAATAAGCTCTAACAGATGCTTAGCCTAGAAAACACTAGACTGAATGGCTAAAATTGTTGAAGAGCTTATAGGAAAAGGGAAGGGCAGCTACCTAGTTCTGCTTCTGACTTGCTGTGTGGGCAAGCTGCACCCCTTCTGTTCTAGTGCTCTGCCAACTAGAGGACCCATCTCGTCTGTCTGCCACTTCACTTCAGCTTCTGGGCCTTAATCCATTTCTGGCTGTGAGGGTTGCTGTAGTCAACAACAGAGCTTCTTCTGTTCATAATGGCAGAGGAGTCTAATTTTGTCCTTTCCCAATAGACTCTGTTTAGCTTGAATAATTAAAACTCTTTCAGAGGCTTTGCTCTGACCTTCCATTCACACTTTCCATCTAATACTTGCGCTTGAAAAAATGCTTCAGATGCTCGTAAGATTAAAGAATTACAAAATCTATGCTCCTATGATGACTGAAGTTGATCTAATTGGCCACACATTTCTCCTCACCTTTCCATTTGCTGGTTGTGGCCTTTATCTGTCCTTATATAGTGCCATCTATGCCCTCAGATCTGGTGAGAAAGTTAATAACTTTATTAGTGTCAGTTCTGTTAGTGCAAAGAAGGGGTGTGGGACTCTGAGGAGAGGACAAAGCATGACTGTGCAGGCCAGCAGTTTGGATTAGTTCAGGCTGTGTTCAAAGTACAGCCTGATGATGCTGTTCTATGACAGTTTCTGTGAAGCTGCAGCTTAAACACTTGGTCATTCTCCAGATCCTGACAGTGAGAGGAGGTGAGGACAAAGAAACTAAACAGCTTTCCTGGGGCACACGGATGCCTGGTCCATAACTAGAACTGAGATGATGGGTTCTTAAGTCAGACTGTAATCACAGATATCACCAGGGTATAAGCAACTATTTTCTGCTCTTCTGGAAACAGTCAATCAGTCTGGATAGCTTTGTTCAAGTTAAGAAATACCAAGTGTCAATGCTCAGGAGAAAAGCTAAGTAAATGCTGGTTGTGCTCCAGTAGAAGTTGGGACAGATTCTTATCTCATTGACTGTGATGCATGCCTGGGCAGGCCTTCCATCCAGTGTAATTGATACCTGGGTATCTTGTGAAATTAAAATTTTCTAGAGTTTGAGGCGGAGAGATGAGCAAGTGGCAAGGATACCAACGCTGTTCATACATCTCTAAATTCAAAGAAGCAGGTGTTTGTGCATGTGACTTTATTTACTTGGACTGACTTTGAGGCTGGGTTTCTGCCCTGAGCAAAGTTCAGAAGGAGCTCTGCCTTTACTGCTCCTGTGAAGCCGGTGCCCATGGAAATAACACAATATGACTGATCTCCTTTGCATAAACTCCAGCATGACTGAATCCAAGGAACAGGTAACCTTATTCCGTAAGTGTTGTCATCTGAAATCCAATATCCCAGTGGAGAATAGTGGTGGAGAAAGATAGCTGAAAAGGAAAAGTAATTTGCACTTAAAAATACTCAGCATATGCTTTCTCAGAAGCATGTGATGTGATATATATTAAACTAAGTTAACATTAGTGGCTACAGAGCACTCCTAATGAACACGAGGTATCCTTTGAAAGGTGTTTGTTCACCATTTTTTCAATATCTTCTCTTGGAGGTTCCAAAAGCACTTACTTGGGCTTGTCACAATCCTGGTAAATTATTATCCTGATTTTACTCTAGTGAGGTGGTATGAGCATGATGATAGCAGACAAACCTCTTGGGAAGTTAGGATCCAGGGGAAGTTGTTGAAAATCTCAGCTTGATTAAGAGCATCTGATTCTCCCTAGAAGTCTGATATTGTACTAAATATGCACCAGCACTGTGTTACCAAGAATGCATCCTGGGAAAGAGCACTGCCACAAAAATCTCTTTCCCAGTATTTCCTAGGATTCAGTTTGGCCACATCTTGAGCAAGATCACTGCACTGCCAGCTGTTTGGTTTGTATGGCTTGGCCAGAGCTGGCTTTGGGAGACATCTGAGCTTTCATTTGCTCACTGCTCCAGACCTTGTGAGGTCTGGTAGAAGAGGAGGCTTTCTTCATACTGTATTTAAAGAAGCCTCAGTGGGTTGCTTTAAAGAACTGAGCTATTGGCTTCAGCTTCAAGTTAATGAAACCATAGCAACATGCTGTGGGATGCAGCAGCTGATGGGCTGTGTGTCAAGAGTGGCTCAGTCTCTGTGAAAGTGAGAGTAAGCCTCCAATACCTGATTTTAAAGAACTCCTACAAGTTTGGTTAAGACTCTGCATTTAACAGGACATAAATAAGCTATGGATTGAGGTTTCATTTACCTGAAGCTAGATCTAATTGCTTTAATGTAACTGTAAGGAACTGTATCTTCACAGAGGGACTATGCATCTGCAACCAGTTGTCTGTCTATAAGCATAGACAAAATCACAAGCAAGACATGCTGATTATTGGCTAGAAAATGCCAGGAAAAGTCAGGTGGCTCAAGGAGCAGCAGGCATGTTATCCTCTGTATTAAGGGAATTTCTCTTCCAGTCTGGTGTAACCTCAGATTGTATTGTTCATTCCCTTATCATAATTGGTGATCTGTAAGCCCAGGACACCACCTTTAAAATAATGCCTGTATAATTTATCACAATTTTTCTCTCCATCTCTGGCATTGTGAAACCCTTCAGTTCAACAGAATCTAAATTGCTGAGGTCAACCGCTTTGGTGTACTTGGAGGGTGTTTAAGTGATGCCCTTAAGAACCCATTTGCAATGCCCTAAACACTTACTGATGCTCTACAAAACCAAATTACAAGCAGTGTTAATTCTTGAGCATTATTAACTTGAAGTATTTCTGGCTTATAGGAAATCTTAGTTCAAGTCTATCCCAATTCAGAATAAAACCAGTGTTTGCAGTTATCTTCAAATCAGAAATTTTTATGTAACCCCTTGGAAATGGCAATTGCTACATGAAATCGTGTGTTTGCTTATTACACACTGAAGGGTTGAGCAAGCCAGAACAGCTGATTAGAATTGGGAAGCTTTGAGATTCCCAGCCCAGAACTTCTGCTTTGTGAGGAGGAGTACTGGAAGCCCAGAAGATCTGTCCTTTGCCTTGAGTTCTCTAGGTTGTAGGTTACCTTGGAAAAGAAGACTAAGGGCCTTTACTGCTTGTAGTCCTGGTTAGTGCACTAAATTACTGGACTAGTTAGGCTAGACTAGAAGTTAGGGTAGATAGGGTTTGAGCTAGCTTGATTTCTTTTTAATTTTTTGACCAGATCTGCTGGTGAGGTCCTCCCTACTTGCAGTCTTCTAGCAACTGGCAAAACAGAAGAATTATGTATATATAGAACTGTAACAGGATGTGTTTTTACCTGAAGAGGTACTTGGGTTTCTCAGTCCTGAAACTGGGTTGAAATTTAGCACTGAGAAGTGCTAAATTAGAGAAGAATTAAATACAGCAATGTACCTTACTTGGGATGCATGCTTGCATCACTGGGAATCTGTGATCCTGTTCTATTCTCAGTTTTTGGTGTGTGGGTCAGGGGTGAGGAGGGTGCGAACACTGATGCATAAACAAATATAAGGGTTGCAGCTCATAGCAAGGCAGGGTGTGCTTAAGATGTCTAATATGACACAAATTAAACCCATTTGTTTTTCCATTAAAGAGAAGCTAATAATGTGCCTACAAGCATTCTTTTCGACTATCTTCATGCAGTTTATGTCTGTAGAGTGGGAGATAGCTGCATAAGATTAGATATTGTATTGTGAATAGGAAAATGTGTTTTAGGGTAGTGAAATCCTTAGTGCACTGCCAGGTGTTCTTGATCCTGTCAAGTCTCAGCTGCTTTTGGTTGATCTAAGACTTGCCTGTTGTATAAAAACTGGTTGTGATTTAGTCTGCTAAACTTTAATTCTGAAGTATTCTGAATTCCAATATAAGGATTTTTGAAGACCTAGGTTCATTAATCTGAATCTTCTAAAGCATTGACGTCAGGCTGTTCAACATGTTCCTTGAGCACTAATTTAGTCAAAAGTATACAAGTGTTCTTTATGTAAAATTGCAAGAGTGTTTCCATGAAAAGCTATTGTAAATCCACCTGGCTATGTGAATCATCAGGATTAGTCAACTGGTGGCATTACTTGGAATAAAAAAGCTGTTTCTTACTTAGGAGGAACTTGTCTTGAAAGTTTTGGCACTTTTTTTTTTAATAGCATTGTTTGTGTTGCATTTTAAAAGATTGTTGTGTTTTACTGATATTTCCTGTTTTCAGTTTTGCTGATGGACTACAGTGTCATTTCTGTGATATAGAGAAGACAGAAAGGAGTTCATCTTCCTTTATGTTGTAAGTAAATGGTCTCACGGGGTGGGACTTTTAAGTTTCTGTTATTTGTAGCAGGAAAATGATGAGGGTTGTATATCAGCTCTCTAGATGCCTGTCTATATGACTGAATGAGTTGAAAGTTGATGAATTTGTATTATAGTAATTTTGAGAACTTTATTTGGGACTAGTTTCCTTGGGGTTCCTGACATCTGGCAACTGTATGAAAAGCAAGCAAGTGAATATGAACTACCACGTTTAGTTGGTTTTGGTTTACAGGCCAGCCAGTAATCCTTATTTGTAATTCCTTCTCATTTATTGCAAGGGATGGGAAGATAACTCTGCACCATGGAAGTGTCCTCCCAAAGGAATAAAACAACCCCTTTATCTAAAGTACCAAAACTAATAGTAAATAACACATTGCCCTGTATGTCATCTGTGACCTTTTCAAACTGAGGGATGCAGCTTGAGGACTGGTTTCATGAACATCTGAAGAATTGATAGATCCACCCTCAATCCAAACATCTCTGAGCAGTTCTCCTGTCCTCAGAGGAGGGGAACCAATTCTAGGAGCACACTCCCTAGACTGTTACACAACTCAAGCATGCAAGCACTCAAACAGGTGATCTTGATGTTTTCAACTCATTAAAGAGACTGACCTTTTTGCCTCTACTTTCAGGAACTCTGGCTGCCTTCTCTATGCCCTCAGGGAGGGCAATGGGAGTGGCTTTTAATGTCTCCTCAAAGCCATGTGGAACACCATAGTGTGGGGCATTATTGAGACCCCACAAGAAGGGATTTCTTGCAGCAGAAAGTGGCAGGGCAGAGCTGACAGATGTAATGATGAGCTAGAGGCACTGCAAGGTTCAATGCACAGCTTAGGAAGAACCTTTTAAGTTGTGTTTACGTGTGTGACGCTTTGCTGTTTATCCACATTTTAAAGGGCTTGTTTTTACCTATAGCAAGCACTGTTAGCTATATTTAGACAGATCTTCAAAGCATTACCAGATGTGTGAGACCAACAGTCATCCTCAGATTTGTTGAGATGGTAATTGATACTAAGAAAAATCAATATATGAGGGCTTTTATAGAGGACACAGCTGTACAATAGAAGAGTAGGATGTTGGAGTTGGTTGACTTCATAATACCACTGATTTGAAGAGGTATATTGCAATTTTGATTCCTAGAAGGCCATTTCTCTTCTTAGTATGGAGAAGGGACAAAATGGTTTCCTGGAGAGCTGGGGGCTAGGAGCAAGCTGGGAATTGGAGTGTGTCCAGTATAATGGATAACTGAGGTATCTGTGGTGGTACTAGTGTAAAGACATCAAAATTCTGGGGATTTGGCTATGAAATGTCTGAATATATCTGGTGAGAAAGCTTTCTGCTTAGTTTCAGTGGAGACCCAGGTGCTGAGGAAAAAGGAAGAGACTAAGAAAAGAGATGGAAGAACTTGTAAGCAAGATTGCTTGTGTTGGATTCTGGATGAACAGCAAGATCCAGTTTCCACTGCTGTTGGGAATTTTTAAACAGCAAGAAAATAAATCTGTGAAGAAGGAAACATACAAAGCTACAAGATGGAGGTATATGAGAATCCTTGACATAGCTTAGAAACACAAAGTTTGTCTTAGTTATCTATTTGTTAAATCCTCTATTAGAATTTTTGCTGCTCCTCAGAAAATTCTGCAGACTTGTAAACCAGCTGTTTATTTCCTTCAGTCCTAATCTTATGTTTGCAAGAAAAAGTGTTTGGAAGCTTGAACTTAGGCTGAATCGTCTTTCCATTCCTTCAAATTGTGGTCACAGAAACTAGTTCTGATGCTCATTAC
>VYZT01048362.1:3465-50692 GCA_013400735.1 Pomatostomus ruficeps
ATCTTTCTCATTTAAATCCTGCCATATAAGCAGAGGACTTAAAGCTCCAAAAAAAGCCACTGAACAGCCCTGATGTCCTTTATTTCCACATGGTCCAATTAAGAAAATAGTTCCTAAAGTCACTGGAATGCAGACTTACAGACCACCAGCAGAAGAAAACAGTCATGAAAAAAGGGACAAGTGCACGGCCTTCGGAAGCTGTCTTCATTACTTTAGGTTCTAATACTATGAAGACCTGAGGCAGATCAAGCAGAAAACAACACTCTTGGAGTTTTAACTCTGAAATGGAAGTAATTATCAGCCTAAAAACGCTCAAAGTACCTGAGAATAGCCGGGTGTTCAGTTCTGCTCTTCTGTGGAGTGTGTACACCCCATCACCATGACTTAGCATATCTTCTTCTGACCTTGGCTAATTTAATGGGCAGAGATCCAATTCACAGTTCTTTTGGTTTACATTTTAGTCGAAGTGTAAGTTTGAAAATGCCCATCAAAAGGACAGATGCAATAGACTTTACCTCATGTTGCTTTACTGCCTATTTTAGTGAATCTACAGCAAGTCACTTATTTCAGGACATGCATCTGAGAACAGGAGGAAGTACCACTGATATATATGCTGTGCTTGACTCAGTTTGAAGTTACTGTTTCGTTTGAGCTTTTTTCACTATTAGCAGAGGAATGGGCATTTATCCTGGTCTTAATATTCCTTACTGACCAGATCACCTGTGACACTTTGAAGGTCTGAAACTGCTGCTTTGAGACTAAATCTATAAAGAACATGCTAAGAAATGCTGCATGCCATTGCATTTACATCAAATTCTCTGCTTCATTTGTGCAACCCACAAATGAAGGACTGCAGCCCTTAGACTCCATTAGTTTCAAGACAGTTTACATATAGTATTTTTGCCAAACAGTTCTGTTTTGTTTTTAAATGTATTTACAACTATCAGATCCAGGCAGGTAAGTGTTAAAAGCAATGGGAAAACAACAGCAGGTTAAAGTATGCAATGCAATAAGAATGTTTAGCATGTCCTGACACTCCAACTTCCCCCCCTCCACTGTTCAGGCATCTAATTGTTTGCTTTTCCTCCTACATCCAATAGTGAAGTGAACTACAATCAAAGTGTGATGACAAATGGTCCCAGGGTTTGCATTCTTTGGAATATATTGGCATTTGTAAACCAAAGAAGAAAGATAGATGTAATCAACCACCCTCTTATAAAAGAAGGATCTGGAAGAGTATGTTGGCAAAATCTTCAAACCACATTAAGCACTAATTTGAAAGTATGTTTGAAAGAAAGAAAGCAATGCATCTAATACCAGTTTATTTGTATAACAACAACTAGAAACTGAACTTGCTAGACATATTTTGAAAGATGGAAACAATTAAAATGCATTAGTGATCTAAACAGGCACTGTATTTTAAAAGAAAAGAAGTTTAAACAATCAAGGTTACGCATATCCACATTTTGTTGACTAATCCTCACCCTCCCTTGATCTCCTAATATTTAGCACTTGTGTTACATGGAAACATTGCATCTCTGCTTACAGAAATTCACAAGAGTTAAATCTGTACATACTTTTGCCTATTGAAAAAGAATGAGAGAATATCATGAGAAAAACCCCATCAGCTGCAGGATGGCAATTTTTCTGACTCCAACATTAAAAACTTGGACCCTTATATTAAAGAAACCAAACACACAGTGGCCAGGCCACACCATATCATCAATGTAGCCACTAAATAGTCAGCTTGTATCACTAGTAAATAGAAATGGACAAAGTACACTGAGAGGACACATTATTCCCATCTTCCTCTTCTTTTCCCTTCTAGACAAGATACTACTAAAGGACTTGGTATGGGAGAAGGCTTAGCAAGGAAATGAATAATCAAATATTATTTTAAATAGTTTTAAGTATTTCATATTTAAGTTAAAATAAGCCTTAAATCAGGGATTAACATAACCTGCATTTTTTGCAGTCATGTTTGAAATGCAATACTTCAGATTTCTGGACACCGACAACCCCTTCTTAAAAACAAGATCAAGTCATTCCAAAACCCAAACATGAACTATTAAAAATAGAATATCTTTAGATATACACTTCTGACACGCTGCAGTCTTAGCAGGCCATCACAGACACATTGAAACTTCAGAAAATGTTGTAATAACTTCGTAACATTAATTTCCCTCTCCTTCTATTGAATGCTTTGATGAACATCAAATTAGTTGGAATTTATAAGCGTCATCATTAGCACAACATTAGCACACAAGGAAACACACAATTCATGCCCACAAGACACTATTTCTAATCTTCTGAAAGCAGACATTCTTGCTGTTGCTCTTAGTCTTTATGATTTCATGTGCAGCAAAAACTTAGCTATAGAGAAGGATGATAGAGTTGGAGATTTCTCAATTGCTTTTTGATCTCTTTGTTCCAGTCATTACCTTTGGTGGGAAATTACTTTTAATTAAAATTAAATAATATTATTAATATTTTTAAAAACCCAGACAAACAAAACCAACAGTGTAATTACTGCATATAAATCCCTACTTTAGAGATTCAAGAAAAAAAGGAACCTATGTATCAGAATTTTCAATTAAGATACAATAGAAGTAATGCTTTCCTAGTAGCAGAGTACTTGCATTTCAGGAACAAAATGATGGTAATTACCCCATGAAACAGTTTTATTCATTAAAAAAAGGTTAAATGATAAAACACTGAAGAAAATGAATATTAATCTCCATAACTCTAAATATCACCATTGATGGATACAGCGAGTTTCAAAGTGGAAGACAGAATATTTATGTTAGATATTAGGAAGAAATTCCTTACTGTGAGAGTGGGGAGGTGTTGTCCTGAGTTTTGCAGTTTTTCAATGTTTCTCTTTGCTGTAATACTTTCTCACGCATGCTTTTGTAAACATAGCCATGTTTTTGCTAACTGTCCTTGTTGTTTTCATTCCATTCTCCTAGGCGGAGAAATCTGATGGATTTGTCCTTTGACCAGTGTGATTGAGAGGTGGTAATTTCTACCTCCAATCCACGGTGATTTCTAAGAACATATAAATAAAGGTCAGAGGGTTCTGCCCTCTCGCTTTGGACCCTCCTTTGGCTCTCTCATTTGGCTCTCTCTTTTGGCTCTCCTTTTTGGCTCCTCGGCCTGGTCGGCTACGTGTGTTTGTGTCCATACAGTGCGACATCAACAGGGAGGCACTGGAACAGGTTGTCCAGAGAAGCTGTGGCTGTCCCATCACTGGAAGCATTCAAGGACCCTCAGAATGGGGCTCTCAGCAACCCAGTCTAGTGGAAGGTGTCCCTGCCCATGGCAGGGGTGTTGGAACTGCTGATCTTTAAGGTCCCTTCCAACCCAAACCTTTCTATGATTCTATGATTTCAAACACAAGTAGTACTATCATACTGTATCCTACAATATTTATATTGTAGTACTGATCTTGATCCAGTTTTCAGGAAATCCCTGCTTCACAGGAAGGGAAAATAAATTTTGGAAATAGGATTTCAACAGGCCACAGAGAATCAGGGCTACAAAATGTAAATGTGCCCTTTTAAATATTCATTTAAGGAACAAATGTCAGATAGCTCTGCAGTTGTAAATACAATCTCAGTCATTAGAGAAATAAGTAGATACACAGAACACAAATGTATCATACTTGACCCTTCTTCCAACCCTGTTTCACATATTTTCATGACAGCTATCTGAACACCTTAAGTATCAAAGACTTGACTTGTAGGATAAAATAGGTAAGTTCTGGCAGTAACATATGTGTATCTATTCAGGATTTAATAGGTGCTCAAAGTTACACAGTTGCTACTAAATTCTACTAATAACTCTGTGAGCCACTAGGACGTATATTAAGAGATGAACATTCTTGTTCAGAGTTGTAAGAATGGAAGCGAAGAGGGAAACCATCCAGGTGTAAAAGTATTACTGCAGAGGGAAGGAAAACTTGAGGAGGAAAACTACAGGATTAAAAGCATAACACAGGTATGTCATCTGCAAGGTTCTGTTCGAAAAAGGTTTAAGGAGCATTTGCTTATATAACTAACATCAAAATGCAAAACCAAAAAGCCAAGCCACACACAGTCAGCGGCAGTCAGACTTCAAACTTCAGTGTGCAAGCAGACACTGTGCAAGGTAATGGTATTGGGTGGGCACTGCGACTACAGGTGCAGAACCACCAAGGTCAGCATCTGGCTGCTTTCCAAACACAAGGCTGAAGTTCCAGGTGTTCAGAGGCACTGTTCTGGCTTCATCAAGAACACAGTTACATTGTAGATCTTTCGAACACAGAAGTGGGGCTTTTGTGAAGCCAGAGAATTTGTGCTCAGACACCTATAATGATAGTGACAATGTTTGAAAGTAATAGTTTCTATGAGTGTTTATAATATTTTCATAATTACTATAAAAGCCTGTGAATTCCAGACTATGAACAGCTCAAAAGACAATTTTCTTCCATTTTAATCTAGAACTAACACAGGCAATATTCTATGTGAAACAGTTATTTTTAATTTAAATTTTTTTTAATCAAGTGTTATATAACAGAACTTTTCAACTAATACTATACTTCTTGCAACAGTTACAGACTCATCTTGAACTACTTCCAGTAGCTTCTTAATTTCAGTATTTTTTATCATAAGACATAATTATCTTCCTATAGAAAGGACTGTACATTGCACACCCCCTGCATGGTTAGGCTTCTGTTTGAATACATGATTTCAGCAATACCAGAACAGCCTGAGCATCCCAGTAGGAAATTTGCTTTTGTCTCCAAAAAGACAGCAGAGAAGCACAACACTGCCATCTCCACCTTAAATGCTGAACTACAAGTATCACACACATAATCCAGTGAAAAGATTATAAAATATAGCAAACAAGAATACATGTAAAGGATTCTAAAACTTTCATAAGCAAATTAAGAGAACTACTGTCAGGCAAAAAAATTAATTTTAATCAACCAAGGTAGTGTACCAGAAAACCATCAAACTCAACAGTCCCAAAGCCTAAAGAAGACAGAGTAAGCAAGCTCTCAGACTGTCCACCCTCAGCCCATGCCATCAAGAGACTGGCACCAGAAAGAAGACACACCTGAAAGTGTCTTATGCCTTGTTTTATCTGTGAGTGTTCTATATGTGGTGGCTCTTCTAGTGATGGACTTACATGCTGGGAAGCAGATGACAACTGACTTAACTGCCATAGACGCAGTTTGCTGGGGTTCTTCACCTCACATACATTAAAGTGGGTTATACTCTAAGCAAAGTACAATATGAAGCCTGAAATACATTCCCCAGACCCTAACTCAGTTTAGGATACGTTCAGTGGCAAACCAGTAGTACAAAGAAGAGTTTATTAAGGTTTCATTAAAAAAAGAAGAAAAGAAAAAAAAATACCCCAAGCCCAAAAAACATTATAAAGAAAAAAAAATAGTGAAGCCTTCCTTCCCTCTTAATCCTCACACAAAGCTGAGCAAAGTCCTTTTTCCTGCTGTGGATTATTTGAATACACATCTTCCTTTAATGGTGTTTGTTAAAGCTTCAGGTTACCTGAGAAGCAGGTGCTACAAGGGAAAATACGGAAGGTGACAAACAGCCTCACTAGCTACCACAACAGAGCAAGCAAATTAAATTGCTGATGTGTGTTAAGCTTTGGGTGAAGTTCAGAAGTGGAAGTGGTTCCTGGCACTCACTGCAGCCTGATAAAACAGGTGAGCAATCCAAGGAGCCTGCTGCTACCAGAACCATTACCGACTCTTCCGCCACTGACTGGGAAACCCTGCCAGCCCCTGCAGTTCAGGCAAATAAACTGACAGTAAACAATCCTGTCAAAAACAATTAAGTTTCTGTCACTTAAGCCCCTTGGATTGGTTCCCTAAAAGGTTAGCATCATTTCAAAGAGTTTGCCAACGCAGTAAGAACAGCCATAGATAAATTGCACCACATCTTCATAGATCAATGAGGAACATTGCAACAGAAGAATATACTGTCAACTTAAATGCACCCAGAATTTGGGCACCAGATAGTGACACAAAAGCTACTGAGATGACAGCTACAGGTAAGATGAGAAAAGCATTCTTGCAGGTAGCTTTTGGCTAAGGAAAGAAGCAGGGCTCATGAACTTTATCCCCATCAATAACACAAGTTAATTGTAAAAGCAAACAACAAATGGAAAATCTACAAAATATCAGACTGACAAGCACCCTATTTGGTGTTTCAGTTTTGCAAAATGCTGGTATACAATAAGACAGCACACAAGACTAATCCAACAATGGAATAGTATGAACAGGAAATTTCCAGAAAACAAGGAAGTTCAACATACAGAAAGTTCATGCTTAATAAGTAGGGAACTTTCTTCAAGAGACAGTCTACAAAGCTTGGGAGTTTATTGCTTTAGGCATTAGAATGAGAAGAAGGAACTGAGTGAATATATTTACTGGCTACAAAAGGCATGGAAAAAGCTCAGGGCCTTCAACTACTTACGTAGTTTGTAGATGTGAAAAAAAGGAATATTTTAACTACATACACAAGGAGCTACTTCGGAGGAGATCACTGATGACAAATATTTTCCCCATCATCAGGTTTGACACCATCCATGTTCTGGCAAGAACACAGAGGAAGACAAAGCACACAATTGTATGGTCAGTGCATCCTGCCACTTAGATCCTGCTTGGCACAGATCATGTTTTAGAAAAATATCTCAATCACCTGATGTTCTACGTACAACATATGGCCATCAAAGTTCTGGAAAAAGCCAGATTTGCTGAACAGAAGCAAAGCAAAACAAACTTAACTTCCAATGAATGGAAACAGACCTGGAAGGATGTTAGGACTGTCAGACCACTGCCAACCTATATCCTTCAAAAAAGAGGGAAAAACCCCAAACATGTGTTGGACACTAAACAATGGAAGGAAAATAGTGCTCCATCCAGCCCTAGAAGACAGACTTCAGCCTCCAACTGGAAGCCAGCTGAAGATGACCAATATATAGAGGACACAAATCTCAATAGAAAATATGAGAAATTGAACAAGTCACAGCTATTATTGAAAGAATAACTTCTAAGGCAACCACTGACAATTCCGTTACAGCACAGTTTGAAAGTCTAAACTAGAATGTGAAGACAAAACAGCAACGCTGCTAGTTAAGTACAAACAGGCTCTGACAGAAGACTGCTTAGTTTTTAGCTCACTTCATGCAATAAAATCAGGAGAGGTGGAGCCCGTGAACTTAATGTCAGTTGAGACTATCATTTGCACACCAACTACAAATAAAAAACTATTTCCAGATATGCACCCCAGAATCTTTGGTAAAAGGCCAGTGAAGCCTGCTCCAAAATATAATGGTGTTAATGTGACTTTATATACATAACTTAGGGTAAGAGAAGTGAAATACTAAGAAGAATTTTGTTTAAGTTTGAGAATAAAAGTTCTAGCACAGAACAGGAAACATATATTGAGAACACTACAGTCATGAAAGTACTGACGGGAAAAGATGCCAGTGGTACATCAGAACAGCTCTCCTTCTTTCCTGCAGAAGTTTAAATTTGTTGGAGGGAAAACTGTTGTATACAAGACTTCGGAATTATGAGTTTTCCAGGAGATTTATGGAGGTCTTCTGCGCACCATAGAGTAATTACCAAACACAATACATCTGATCCAGGAGTACTTGACAATAGGTTGCACATTTTAGAAGTACAAATTCAATTTGCTACATTTTTCGGCTATGAGCTCTACAGCCTGCTACAGAAATACTTTTTTCTCCCACAGCTATAACCAGAGAATGTAAACTATAACAAAAATACAATTAATTAGCTATCACAAAAGCCATTTCCTCCAGAGATAGCAAGTTTTCCAACATTTTATCCCAATGTCCAAACGCAGGTGGGGATATCAATACAAGTCTTGTGCAGGATTTCACAAGACATAACCTAAAAAATTGTGTCAGATTTACAAGTAACTTTAAAACATAGCATTTTTAGTAGAGTTAGATTCAGTAACTTGGGTGAGATGTGATCTTTGGTAGCCAACAGGACATCAGCCTAGGCACTGCACTGCTAAGAAATTTGCTGCCTGACCTCAACAGGACACTTCAGAGAGTTCAAGCTCACAGCCAGGAAGACAATTTGGGAACAGGTCCATTCCTTTATACATACAGGGAGTAGCCACCTGGAGTTAGTAGTGAGTATGTTCACATGCTGAACTTCACAGGATACCTAATACAGACCTAGGACAGTTCAGAAGAGATTCAGGAAGTGAATAATTTCCATTGATTTCAGTGGAATTGGGATACTGATTAATCTCATAGTTCAGGTACCTACAATTCCCTTAGACCTGAGGGATAACAGTTCCTCTGAAAGTACACATGAAAAGTTAATGTATTAGGGTCCAGAAGGCAAAACAGTTAAATCCATTATTTCCCTTTTCAGAAGACTTAACTGACCACCAGGCTCACTTCTTATACAGCCACTCTCTCTCATGTTTGATCTGTACCAGTATGCAAAAATTGATTTCAACATTCAAAGACGTAGGAAGAGAGAAAGAATGAAAACAAAGCCAAAAACAAACATGCAAAAAACCCCCCCAAACAAAACAAACAAAAACAAAAGAAAAAAACCCCAAACCCCCAACAACAACGAAAAGTCAAATAAACTAACAAAATACCACAAAAATACCAAATGAAAAAAACAAAAAGGACTCTTGGAGAAGAGAATTTTCTTGGTTCCTTGGTTTCCTGGGCTAAGCCAAGGAAGATCCAAATTCTTTCCCTGGTCTCAAATCACCTGAGTCTGTTCTGAATTGTTTGGTGAGTAAGAGACACCCAGGTTTTGCTTATACAGAATGCAAGCAGTCCAAATCTTGCCCATAGTCAAAACTATTTATACTACAAACTTGAATATTGAAATATTTACAAAACAATTAGCAAACATATAAAGTATGTTTAAATTTTACAAACAGTTCAATCATCATACAAAATGTAATGCAGTGATTTATTCCTCTCTCTGAATTTAATCTCTTAACCAGAGCAGGGTTTGTAGTCAAAACAAAGACAAAGCAAGCTATCCCTAATTCCTGTTGCAGTAGATAAGGTTTCAACCCTATTGTTGAAAAGGAATTTGTAGAACATTGTCTCTAAGTTTTTTAATTCTTCTCATGTTTTGCAATTAAGATTCTGTGTACAATTATAGATTAATTAAAATGTAGGAGACAAAGATTTAGATGTAAACAAGATTTAGACTGAACAGAAAAAGCCCACTTTAGGATTGAGCTGGTAATGACTGTGATACCATCTCTACTTGACTGCAGTGGTTTTCCCTCAATGATGTTATCCATATTCAGCAGACAATGCAAACAGCTAAATCTGAGTAACAGAGCAGCATTTAGTCTTTAGAGTCCTTGCTACTTCTACAAAGGACTACAGGAAAGGAGAAAATAAAAAACAATAATAAAAAAGCACATTAAGGAAGTTAAAACCATCTCATCCTCCTTGCTCCCAGGGTTTTTTTCACTGTTTCTCTACAAGTTGCATAAAACTTTCATAGCATTCCAATAAAACTGTTTACTTTCCTTGCAGGTGTCTGTCTTGAGGCACCAGAGAGGACTAATCACTCCTGCAAATCTCAGCACACTAACTGAGTCTTCAGGGAAAGTACTCAAGTAGCATAAAGAGATTCATGCATAATCAAGGAAAAAAATAGTCAACAGTTGTATATGTAAGAGATAATATATTACATGAGAAGGTCATGAGTATTTAAACAGAAAGCCATTACTTTTTCCATTCACTGAAAAAAAATACACATTAAAAAAGGGAAAAGCAATTATGCAACAAAAGGTAAGATTATACTACACAAGCATAAAAGTTGTTGCCCCAGTTCCAAGTGTTCACTCTAGGTCTGCAAGACTAAGCAAGGCACAAGTCCAATAAACAGTATTATGCATCAAGTGATCAATATTCTTTCAATACTTTTAAAGAACATTTACAAACTTAGAAAATCTGTGTGTAGACAAATCTAAGCACAACAATTAAAAACTGCATTATCTGCAGAATTTTTAGAAGTTCATTGTACACAGCTCCTTATCTTCATACCAAGAGTTGAAAAGTGACATTTTCAGAAGATGTTTAAGGGCTATCTGTTCCAATTTTGTGACCACTCTTTGCTTCTTGGGAGTCTTAAGAAAATACTTTTCCGTTTATTTTCCAGAGTTATAATCTATATTCCAAATCTTAATTCAGGAGGAAAAGCAAAATAATTTCTGCTTACAGTAAATGGCATCACATAGGTACTACATATTCATTCGTTGGGTTTTGATTAGATCCATGCTATGCAAAACACTTACTGCCCATGACGAATGTACATTCATCAAACAGCAAAAAGACAGAATGAAAGCTCCTTTTTCAGGAACAGGATGAGATCTCCTTTCATTCTGTTTGTGAAACATGATTTTTATGCCACTGTTGACCTAACATCCACTCCTACATGAAAGAAGAGGCTCCAAATACTGCAATTTAAGTTTTTCCCAGAAAAGGGCTACTCCAGTTCTAACCCACAGACTTCAATGAGATTACAGAAAAGTGCTGCATGTGCTGCCTAAACGTAACAAGATCCACTCTGCATAAAATACATTTCAGCTCTGCTGCCTACATCAGCCTTCCTAATCACAAATGACAGAAAATAACAAAAAATGCTGTCGCACAGAAATGTTCTGGAGATCTGGCCAGAGGTTATTTTGTAGGCCAAGTGCTAAGCATCTGAATAGTGTTTTAGTGCAACATTTCCATCAGCCCACAAAGAAAAGTATTCTGCCAGTGACAAGAATGCGTCTCTTAGTACAATATTTCAGTTATGGGTAAAAATGGCAGAAATTCAGCAACTCAGTAACTTACTTATTTAACTAAACACAATAAAAGGCAGTATATATAAACTTCAAAAGACTGAAGATACACATTGTCTTCATCTGTGAATCAATACCTTCTCAATAGGTCAATATTGATAATTATGATGATGACATATTGAGACTTTTCAAAATGCTGTTTACTATCACATATGAAGCCCTTATAGTCATCCACACTATGACATTAGGTGCATTTTGAGAGAAGCTATTACTAGTTCAAAACCAGAAAGGAGTAAAAACACTTGCAACTGTTGTGCGCTATTATGCAGTCTTCAACTGATGCTACTTTTTAAGGTCTACCAGAGTCTTTAACAAGTTTTGGGAGCAGCCATAAATGGCTTGGTAAATTTGATTTTGAAATCAATGAACTTTTAAAGAAATCTGTTTCCCATTTAGCTCTGCAACAAGATACAATATTTTTATTTGTAAACATACTGGTTTATAATCAAACATTTTCTGCTTTTGACAGTTGCCTGAAATAAAATCTACTGAACTCTAATAACTTACTTTAAAAATAAAGCAGTACCTTTTCAACATAAATCTTTCAATACTTTCTGCACTGCTCCACAATCTAACATATAAGGAAAGATTTTAAGGAAAATTTAATCGAGTGTCCAAATATAACTGTACTTTAAACATTAGGTCATCTAAACATCTGTCTCTAATATACCCCTGAGGATTTAAATCAAAAGTCTGCTAAACATGTACAATCATTTTGAAAATAAATAACAGAACAAATTTAGTCTTGATTATGATTATCATGCTTTTTAAAAGGAAACATTTATTCTAAAAAGAAAAGTCAGAACTAATTTAAACTTTATGGACATTAACTTAGAAGAGTTTCATACTCTAAATAAGACATTGCTTTCCATTTAGTCTAGTCTCTAATAACATTCATTGGTTTATATCTGCAGGAATACTACATGCTTTCTTCCTTGCTTTTAGAAATGCCTAATCAATAAGCTTTATTTCTTACCATCTTAAAAAGTGTAATTTTGCAGAAAGGAGAAAAGTTTGCTAAAAATCAACAGCAAAAATTGATTTGTTTCCTTTTTGTCATCTGGGATGGTCATCATATTTCACAGTAAGGAACAATATGCCAGTCAAAGCATGTAGCATCTTGATACTTATTTTTTTCACTGCTTAGAAAAAACACAATGAAGACTGTTTTAAGCAAGGACTGTCTCATTACCCAGTCAGCATTACAGTTTTGCCTTGTAAAATTTTTACTAAGAGGTGTAATAAATAAGTGGCAGCCACGTTCCCCCTGCTTAATGCAACAGGCCCAATCCCCTTCAGAATCCTAATCCCATTTAGGAGAAGAGAATGAAGTTCTTGCCTGCAAACACAGCACTTTCTTAAGAGCACCATTGCTTTGGCTCTGTAATAACCAGAGACTAGGAGATAAATGAAGAGCAGAATTATGAGGACTGTTGCGATGTGCTGTTGGCCAGATTTCTGTTTTTCTCATGGCCAGGCACTGCTGTCCCATCCCCCCGCCCCCCTCGGTATCTGCTCTCCCCCCGAAGGGCTCTGTGTTGCGCAATCCTATACAAAGCCCGCCAAATTCAAACCTAGCACTCCTTCACCATTGGATGTTATAGCCTCCCCCCGCCCCCTCGTGTCAGTATTTATGTAACTGTAACACGCTGTGCCAGTGCTTCCCCGGCACAACCCCAGTGCCAAATCTGGGAAGCCCCTCCGCTTGTTTCTCCTTCTTCGGCGTGCCTGTACCATTGGTAGGTTGGGTGAAACCTTGCAGGAACTTCGCCAGCCCTCCCGTGCCTTGGATCAGCCCGGCAACCCCTGAAACCACAAGCGGACGCCTGGTGCCCCCACTGACAGCATCGCGGCAGAGGTCTCTCAAAGCTCTCATGTTCTTCCAGGAGTCTTTTACCCTCAGAATACTGTTGATTCCTCTACATAACTCCTCTTGTTGTTTTTGAACTGATCCCAGGATGAACCAGTACAGCAACCCAGAGACAACAGAGGCTACCAAGAATATGATGACAGAAGCACCTAAAATGGGCTCTGGACACAATGCTTTGAATGTGCAGCATGAACAAAGCAAGCACTCTTGCGTTTCAAGCTATTACGCAAATCTGACAAAATTAAGGTGTATACAGAAGATTGTGCTGCCACTGGTCAGTATCTATAGCAAAGCAATGTTTTGGAAAATAAATTCTTCTAAACCTATAAGCACCCTGACACTTTGTTTTCCACTTCTTGCCAAGGGGTTATGTTAAGCACACGTGTACACCACCACATGCGAGGCAGCATTGCAAACCTGCCTGTAGAGAACATACAGGTAACCAACCTAAAAACCCCCAGTATATCATCACAAATCTCAAGCATTCATAACCTCATGGCTCAGATCCAAAAAGTAATCTAAAGATCAGGAGCACAATCTTTAAAGTTTGTTTGACTTTTAAAACATCTACAATTAATCATTTCAAGCATTAGTGCCACTGAGGATGAGATTTGGTTTTAATCTGAAGTTATAATCAAACTTTCAAGTTCAGAAATTAATCACATAGCTCCACAAGCTGGAAGAGACATCAAATATCATAGAATCCATACTGAAGGGTTAAACTTTCTTCCTGTGTCTCTGATTATGGCAGTTAGAACCTTTTTTTTTTCACCATGCCCTTCATGTTTTACCAAGTTCTGTATGTTATCTGGAGCCAGCTGAGAAAACAAAATTGAGTGATATTTACTACACACTCAAAATATATTCTAATTTTGAAAATCAACCCTCTAACTAAATATTAAGAAACAAGTGATGGTAATATAAAAACAAATGGAACTTAACCCTGTTGCAAAGCCACTCGGAACTGGCTCTAAGAGGAAGTGAAATAAATAGCACAAAGAATTTTCTAAAACTGAAAGGGCTACTAAAACTCACCTTTGCTTTTGGGAGTGTTACTGTTTGTGGGCACTGGCCTCACATCTGCATACTTCAGTGGAATTAAAACAGTAAAAAGCTCAGGAAACTAGGATAACACACTGAACTGGGAAATGATTCATTGACTAAAGACTAAAAGATGACACATAAACTGTGTTTCCTGACAAAAATTGATGGATTGAAAATGATCCAGAGGGAAAACAAAAGCAGCTGTTAACAGTGTAGTTCAGTGATTGAAAAGCAGATCTAAAGGCCAATTACTCCTATGTTTCCTTCCCCACTGTATGGGTGGGACTTCTCAACAACATTCAGACTCGGTCAGTTATTTTTTCATCAGAAAACCACCACTGTAGACAACTGAAGCATTAATTACCTGTTTCAGATGTTGGTGCAATTATATCTAATTGTAATGATCCCCCAGGACAAGACATGCTGCAGAAAAAAATGGCAAGTACTTATCCTGTAACTATTCTGCTTTCAACACACCCAAACAGTTGACCTGTACTACAGATTTTCAGTAGAGAAAATACTGTCATAAGATAGCAGATGTTTAACACTTTGTTGCACAAATAATAATTGGGCATGAGAGAGTGAGAGTTTCATATTATAAAAACCAGTATTTATTTACTTTACTCAACAACAGAAACAGTGATGGTTTCCACAGGCAGGAAATATCAATTCATCTCCTCCAAGGAAAAAATTTAATTTTATGTTTTCAAGTCCAATTGAAGAAGAACATATTTAAGGCCTTCATAGTTAAGACTGAGATACTTGAAAATACTTAGAGGCATCCCTATTATCCACTCATTGCAATACTGATTTTCAAAACTTCTAGGTTCTAGGAGTCACATCACTATCTGAAAAAGGGGTTTTTTTCCCCCCTTGTCTTTAGTTCTTTTAGCTCTTTTCATTCACACCAACCCTAATCATAATATGTGAACTTGTCTGAAAAGGTTAATATAATCATTTTTCAGAGAGAATTTCAATCTCATAACAGATGAGTTCCTCCAGTCTCAGGGGTGTGATTTTGAGTGTCTCCCACCCTGCTAGCTTGAAATGAAAAAGCAGCAAGCACAAAGGAAGAATATTTACATGTACAAGGACAACCTAGGTAATGTCACAGAAACTAAGCTACAGTTAAAGGAAAATTTGTAATATCATCACTTAACAGACAAAAGTGCCAGATTTTATGCACAGAAATAACCAGAATCAGTTTTCATTTTCTCTTCTAGAACACTGCCACAGGAAACACATCTATTGCTATCAAAAGACATGTTTTATTGCTATATGTTAAAAGTTTATTCTTACTGCATAATAAACTTTTGTGTTACGATAATTTAACACGGATTTGAATGTGTACATCAGTCACTAAGCACAACTGATGCAACAATAAACAGTAATGAAAAATTGGTCTTTATGCCAATATAATCTTGGCTCACAGAAGCTGTAACATCTTCAGAACTGCCTCTGCAGACAAAGCATTTTTTGCCTATGAACTTTACAACAGGCATGTTCCAGTATTAATTATTTTGACTGCATACATACTTTTACATGTATAATATATAATATATACTATTCTACAATATTATTTAACTTTAAAATCTAACAAATTTTTATCATTTATTTTGAAGAAGTGTATATCTTTAAGCTTTTATTCTTTGCTGTAGGTCTCATACCTGCAAATACTTGAAGGAAGTTAACAGAGACTTATAGCAGTGTGTATGTAACGCAGCAGTCAACTGCCGTCACAGCAGTCTTTAACTTTGCTTAAAGATTGGCCCTGAGAGCTTGATAACATTTCTGAAATATTGCATAAAATCTGTGCTAAAATTAAAATAATCAAGACTGAAATTCCTCACTGTGGAAATCAGTAGCTATTTGTATATTGATTATACTGGAACATGAATTTATCCCAAGTTTTTTTATTTATATATGGTATCGTAGCTTTACAACCATCTATTGACCTTTACCAGTGATATGTCACCATTTACAATTCTTGTGGTTAATTCAATGAAAGTCAAATTCGGTGCTATTGGTTGTGCAGTACACATATGAAATCAGCATTTATTGATCATTATTTATTTGACATCTTTAAGATTTTATTTTCCATATTATCATTAAAAATTACATATGCTAATATTTTTATCTGCAACAGCTTCAACATACATTTTTATCCCTCTGCCATACATAGAAAAAAAGCATAGTTAGCACCTTATCCTAGTATTGCACTGCCATCTTGTGGGCAGTAGAACAAATGAGTGCAAATAACTTCATTACTCTGTTTTCTAGTGAAGTCGGTCGTTTTGACAGGTTTGGGGTTTTGTGGAGGGTGGGAGAGAAGGTGTGAGGTTTTTTGAGAAAAAAACTTGTTACTCTAAAAACAGTAGAAAATTTATAACCTTCCTTAAAATCCTCAGGCTTACCATATATACAAAATCTGAAGGATAAGTACCTTATTACACCCATAGAGGATTCTGTGCACCAAAAGGTTTGTCCCCATTGGCTAACATGCCAGACTAAATCAAGCTCAGCCAGCTACTCATTTTTCCCAGTATATCCTATTTGGAACAAATACACACTGGGACTGATGAGATTGCTGCAGGATTCTCAAACCAAGTGAGTACCAGAGCAAGTCAGAAATTTAATCCCCAGGTTCAACAAGCAGTTTGGTATGAGCGATATCTGAATCCACAGACCAAAAAATTCTTCTTTTCAGGGTCCCAGTTTCTACAGAAAGTACTAAGCATACTACATGTGTCATGACACGTTAGAAATCAAGAAAATTCTTTGTTCGTTTCTGTCACTGTTACATAAGCATGTAAAATTTGCTTCATTCCTTAACCCCCATATAAAAGCTATTACATTAAAAAAAAAAAAAAAATCCCCAAACATAGCTTGAAACACATTTAAGAGCTCCAAATGGGTGTTCATGACTTGCTAGTGTGCTGCACTGACTTGATCAAACATGATCAGTTCACCCCAAGCACTCTCCAGACACGGAGAGTTGAGGCCAATATCTCTATGTCTAAGTGGAGGCCACTGACGTGTGTTGTCCCTCAGGGCTCTGTCTTGAGAGCAGTGTTCTTCAATGTCTTCATCAATGACAGAGACAGTGAGACCTCAGGACACATGCAGATGACACAAAGCTTCGTGGTGCAGTTGATGCATCAGAGGGACAGGATCCTATCCAGGGAAACCTGGACAAATTTGACAAGGGGGCCTACAAATACTTCATGAAGTTCAAGAAATCCAAGTGCAAGGTGCTGCACCTGGGTCAGGCCAGGAGAAACATGAGTAGATGCTGGGACAAGAAGCCATTGAGAGAAGCTTTGCAGAGAAGGACTTGGCAATTCATGTGAATGAAAAGCTGGACATGAACCAGAAATGTGCCCTCACAATCTAGAAGGCCAACCATGTCCCGGGCTGCATCAAGAGCAGTAGGGGCAAGCTGAGGGAGCTGATTCCACACCTCTGCTCTTGCGAGACCTCACCCGGAGTGCTGCATCCAGATCTGGAATCTTCAGCATAAGAAAGATATGGAGGCCTAGAGGAGGCCACAAAGATGATAGTGAGTGGAATATCTCTCCTACAAAGACAGGTTGAAAGAGCTGGAATTGTTCAGTATGGAGAAGAAAAGGCTCCAGGGAAACCTTACTGTGTCCTGCCAGTACCATAAGGGGACTTATAAAAGGTGGGAGAGGAAGTTTTAATATGGACAGATAGTGACAAGTGGCAATGGCTTTAAACTGAAACAGGGAAGTTATTGATTAAATGTTATGAAGTAATTCTTTACTCAGAGAGCACTGAAGAGTTAGAACAGGTTGCCCAGAGAGGTTGTGGATGCCCTAACCCTGGAGTGTTCAAGGCCAGGCTGGAGGGGGCCCTGAGCAACCCGATCTAGTGAGTGGCATCCCTCTCTGTGGCAGAAGGATTGGAACTAAATGATCTATAAGGTCCCCTTCAATCCAAACCACTCTGATTCCATGCTTCTACATAGCAATTTTCATTTGTTCCTTTTAAACTAAAGCTATACTGGCAAGGGTATTGCTTCTTCAAATTACTTAACTGTCTGAAAATTTAGAGGAATTTTGCTAGCTGCCAGCTTTGCATATTCAGCAAAATGTATGAAAGTTCATGAGGATTTCATTAGTTTCCACAAGAATTAAAGTTTTCTGTGGCAACCCAACAACATTTAATTGAGTTAGAAGTATACAAAGCAAACAGTCCAATCTGCCTTTTAGATTCAGGGGTGTATTTTTCAGAATTATTGGCTGGTAGAAAAGGGGAGGCTCAGAGACTGAAAAATGTTGCAGAACTAAAGATTGAAATGCTATAGTAGGTGGGAAAATACTCTGAAAAATTTCCACTGGGAACGGTTCACAAGGTAACTTCTGCTGTTTCATTTCATGGCATTCTGCATACCCTCAGCTGCTGGTCACTGCACTGGTCTGCAGCACAGAGCTATATTCTCTTGGGAAGAAGAATATCACACTGCATGGTTTTGAAGTGCCTAGGAGACCAAATTCGACCATACTGGCTTCAAAACTAGTACCAGTTTCTCTGAGCTTCCCTGGCAGCTCTTCCTTATTTCCAGAGACACAGTGAAGTCAAACTGTCCTGAATACTGTACTCCCTCTTTGAACTGTATAATGATGAAAGCAATAGGGGCTACATAGACCTTGCAAAGGAACTTCACATTTTATTTTCAGCATGCTTCATAAAACACAGCGCGCATGGATGGTTATCTGAGCAGAAACAGACAGAAATCTTTCCAAGTCTTAACTTCCCAACCATTCCTATGTCCTCCCAATTTCTACAAGCATGCTAGAGGAGGTTCAGGATATCTGATATCTCAGCTTACACACACTGAACCTTATTTTGCTCTTCTCTTACCCAAAGTTCTCCTCACCATATTGTCAACCAAGCAACTCCCCTCCAAAACTCCAAGTCCAACACTAGGTTGGCACACTATTCATTTCTCAGACTAGCAGAGAAAATTGGCTTCATCAGTTGCTGCTTGGAAGTGCATTCCCTTGGAGTACTTTAACTTGCAGAATGTTTCCTTGAAATGAATACTATTTGACTGCTTCCCATCCTTAGCTTTTTAATGTAAAGACTTTGCTAACATCTGAAACACCAAGTCAAGGCAGTGAAAGGCTCTGAGCATGTACTGTGGCCTCAGATAATATTTCAGCCTTAAGAGACTTCAGAGAAAGGGAGAAAGGATGGTTTAAGCACTTTAAAATATTATGGTTTCAAGCCAAGATAGTTACAAGGTGTAGCTAAGTACTTAGCTAGTTGAAATTACATCTGAGCATTAACTGATTATTTTAGTAACATGTGAATGCCAATTGCATGGCCTAAAAGCAAGAAAAAAGCACTCAAGAAAACACAGAATATTCCTCCAAACTTGAACTGCCAGAAAACTGTCATAAAAATAAAAACAAGGGAGAGGGAGGGGAATAATTAGACAATTTCCCTGCTGTTTCAAGTGCTTCCTGTACATCTATCACACTCCCTCTCCCATTCATAGGGACCAAATAACCTAAGGTGTTTCACAGAGTATGCTGGCTACTGTACCTTGTAATGGTTTTTGTCTTTCTAATGCCTCTAGCAATAGGAAGACTAAATACTGGTTTTAATACTGTATTTGCATTTGGCAGTCTTACTTTGACAAGTGGTTTTCCTGCTTATAGATCTGGTTCAAGGGAGCTGCTGCTATCTAGGTTAATCAACTTTGCCTACACCTGAAATAAAACACCTCTCAAGAATAAAGGTTTGGACTTTCAAAGAAGCTTAAGAGAATTAGACTCCCAAATCCTCATGGGTTTCAATGCAGCAGGGAACCTAACTCTTAAAAGAAAAAATTAAAAAAATTATAAAAAACCTGAAGCCAAGAAGTACAGAGAGGCAGATACCCTGCTGTTTCATGAGAATATGAAGAATAGGGGGGAAAAAAGATCAGGCTCAATTATCCCTATGAAGTAATTACTACATTTTAAAGCTCATTTTGTTCTGACTTTTCCATATTCATTTTACAGTAATTAATTTTGCAGTTCATGTTCATTTATTAAATGAAATTAGGCAAAGAGACACACTGAATTTTCGGCAGAAAAGTACTTAAAGATCAGTTAAATATTACAGATCTGAATAATACGTCATCTTTGTATTTACCACTTACTACATATATTAAATAAATTCTTCAAAATTTTAACTTCAAAATTTAAAATGTTTATAGGTTATTTGTACATGTATGGAAGAAAGGTGATCATACAACTAAATATAAATTGAATTTTATTTATGTTACCTCTAGTTTTAGCTAATCGTCTCCATCTGCAGTCTTTTGTTATTAAAAAACAAGAACACACCTATATCAAGTAGAAGCATCCTAAAACCCTCAGGGTATCTATATCCAGCCACCTGCCCACACTGTGCCAATGGTATCTGTGCAATTGTTTATGACATTGCAAACTGACTCAACACTCTGTCACAAGGATGTCTTGACAAATTAATCTGGGTATCACATAACATACTTTGCACTATTCAGTTCCTCTCCATGAGGAAAGAAATATCCATTGACTTTGTATGCAACACTTGTTTTTATTTCTGCCTTTTCCATACAGGCAGGCAAAATAGGATTTTTTTTTTATCTTTGTGTTTCAAAGAAACAATTCTTCTTGTGACTTGAACCCTGCATTGACTGAAATTATCAAATAACCTTTTGAAGAATTGCTAGAAATCTAAGGAAATCAGATGTTGTCCTGAGTTTTGCAGTTTCTCAGTGTTTCTCTTTGCTGTGATACTTTCTCACACATTCTGCTGTAAACATGGCCATGGTTTCTTGACAACTATCTATGTTTTGTTAACTGTCTCTGTTGCTTATCATTCCACTGTCCTGGGTGGAGAAATATGATAGATAGATGCTTTGACCAATGGAATTGAGAGGTAGTGATTTCTACCTCCAATCCATGGTGATTTGTAAAAACATATAAATAAAGGTCAGAGGGTTCTGCCCTCTCTCTCTTTTTGCCCTCTCCTTTGCTCTCTCTGTGTGGTCTTTCATTTAGCTCTCCTTTTGGCTCCTCGGCCTACTCGGCCTGACCCGTGCTACATCCAGAGGCTCCTAAGCTGTTCTTTTCACAGCAATCTTTACAGTTTATTTTCTGTTTAAATTTTTTGCTATAAATTCCACACATGCCTTGGCTTACTAATTAACGACCAGAGAAAAGGAGTATGCCAGCAGATTCCTGTACTAGAAGGGCCTGAACTTACTAACAAATGTCCCAATTACATTTCAATGAAAGTCCTTTTCCTCACTATTGTCATACACCCAGGCAAGAAAACAAAACCAAGTATTTTGAATTATGCTACTAGCCTTCATTGAGGAATCTGAAAGATGGGAGCAAACAATGCCAGAAGTAACATAAGCCAAGACCGAGTAAGGCTTTGTTCATATTTAAAATCTTGTTCACTCTCAGGAAGCACAGCTTTCCAACTCACATGAAGTCAGATTACAAGCCACAAGAAAGCAGATGCACCCCTTGCCACAGACAAAGTACGCATGAGATCTGTCATGCTTGACATCTACAGTTCAGTTATAGCAGAGAGCTGTTCAAGTTTAACTTTGCAATGCCTCTGACAGCCAACAGTATATTTAAGTATTTCCTCTTGAAACATAGTTTCCTTTCTCCTTCTTCCAGCATGTCAGTATCTTCCATTTTATCAGTCCTGTGGACTAGGGGTCATGCTTCATTTCTTTCTTTCTCTTCCTCTGCCTTTATTAAGTCCATGAACAAGTCCTGTCATCTTCCATAAAGCATCAAAAAGTTCCTTTCTTCCTGTTCTGCCACCTTAAGCTTATCTCTAATAATTTTCCACTTGACCTAGCAGGATTACTTATCAGATCCTTGTGCATCAGACATGTAGATACTAAATAACCTCTCATTTTACTTATGCAGACAGTATTTCTGACCCTTCAATTATACCTATTGGGTTGTGCCATTCATTCCCAACCACCTCAGTACTTTCCTAGCATCGCTTTGACGGAGTCCAAGTCACAGTACCTTTCTTAGAAACAGCTTAACTAAGAAAAAATTATGTTTGTTTGGTTATTTGGGGGTTTTTGGGGTGGGTTTTTGTTTGTTTGGTTGGTTTTGTTTCCTTCCAAATATCAGACTGTGGTACAGATAGCATAGTCACTGTAGGATGTCTGTGGCATTCACTTGAGGCCAGGAAACATAACAGAACACCTAGAAGAGTCCTATGTCCTTCTGCAGAGACAGCCAAAAGCAATATAGGGTGGTTGAAGTAATAATGGGAAACTAAGGTCAGGAAATCAAATCCCTCACTAGAATAAAATTCTAAGTACAGTATCAACAACTCATACCCTCAGTCCTTTTCTCCCTGCTTCTACCTTTTCCATGTTGGATCTACACTTGCCTGAGAAATTTAACCTTTAGACTGAAGACCTCAAAGCTCCAGCCTTTGCCTTCTACTTTCTCTAAAAATTAGCAGGAAAAACCACCACTGAGTTTTAAGCATCTGTCAAGCAAGTTTTCAAGTTTCAGCCATTTCCCTTTAACACACCTTAGAGGTCCCACTTGAACCACACATCTAACAATCCCCTGGTACAATTTTAGTGTTGTTCAGACTTAGAGAACAGTCTTTACTGGTTTGTTTCAAAACCAATGAATAGAAATTTCTGCACTAATTTAAGGCTAGGGATGGAGCTAAGGAACTTGCCTACCTGACAGAAGATTAAGCAAAAGGTTGCAAGCATCAGTAACATCATGCCTCTGGACTAGATACAATAGGCCTCTCGCATTATACTTTTTTTAAAAAATGTTGCATGTAGATCAATTGTCTCCATGAAAATTCTCTCACCCTAATACTGATGCCTACCAGATTACCAAATATTTTTCATGCTGTCTTTTCTCTACACCACGCTCAAACACACTATTTTTTCAATTCTAGTATTTCTGTAACACTTTTCATTTATCTAAATGACAATTTTCTTTCTGGTGTGTTAGACAGTCTGTTCTTCTACAAAGAAAGCCTGTAACAAAAACAGGCTCCTGCCACAGGATGGTAAGATAGTGCATTAGATCAATCTGAATCACTAAGGCACAGGCCAACTGCTAAAGGCAGATAAATCTGTCATCTTGCAAAACATCTGGTGGCAAAACACCACAGTGTCCCTTCAGGTATGAAGGGCTTTCAACAGTCTAGGACAGGTTAAACTTTCCCATTCTCTCCTATAGGAAGAGACGGATGGTACTGAGCAGAATCTAAAAAAGCTTTAGAATTTCCAAGGCTGCAGAAAAGCTACATAAACAGTCATACAATACACTGGAAGGGCTGGGACAGCAGTCATACAATACACTGGGACAGCAGACTTCTCCACTTCTGCTATAACATCTCTCTCTGTCAAAGAGGAAGGCTGAAAACAAAGGGCATACAGAGTAAATAGCATGGAAAGAAAGTGCTCAAATGTGTTGGTGGCAGGAATGCATAGAAGTGAATTTAGAGGTACCAGGGGAATTAGAAAAAATGGACAGCAGCTCACGTGTAGTATCACGGCCACACAGGTCTCAACCACAGGAGAATTTTCCTTGCACAAATTCCACTGAAGCATTACATAAGACACAGCAACACTACTGTGCAGCTTTTCTCTTTCATATAAAACATAATATGACAAACAGCATTTAAACCTCAGAAGAGACACTAAAGAACACTTAAAAACATACTACGTAGCTGAAATATTAACAGGATTTACACTGAAAGAGTAGGATATTGTATTAAAATCCCCTACACTGCAGGCTGACTTAAATATTTCAGTTTCACTGTGATTTAGGTAAGCAACTTGAAATTGACCAGCAATGCTTTCATTGTTAAACAAAGGTGTACGGTTTTGACATTTGTAGTTTGCAGTACAAATAGAGTACAAATGAATTAGTAACGTTGACATTTCTAAAAGGATTTAAAAAAACCCACAGACACGCATTTCCACTGTAGCCCTGCATTGGTTTCTCTGTAACTCAGCGACGAAGAGTGCCACGGGGAAGGCGTTTAAGCAGGACAACTACGTTTTCTTTCCCTTATCCAGGCGCCAGAGTCGGATCCCCGCTGCGGACTGCCCCGAGCGCGGCTCAAGCCCTTCGGGCGGGCTGTGCCGCAGAGCCGCGCCCGGGACAGCGGCGGCTGCTGCCGCTGCAGGGGCCCGCCCGCCACCCGCCACTCTTATCGCCCGGGGGGCTGCAGGGCATGTGTGGCGCAGATACACCGCGGAGCCTGGGAGCGCCCCTTCCGCCTCTTCGCCCCACCGACGGGCCGAGCACCGTTTCAAAAGTTGCCTCCGAGACCCCCAGGCTTGGGTCCCTCCCGGGGCCCGCCCGCGCCGCCCGGCGGGGGAGGAGCCGCCGCTGAGCCGGTTCGTTCCCCGTCGCCGGAGCGGCGCGGAGAGGGGGAGGCGGCGCGGCCGCCTGCGCCTCATGTTGGCGGAGCGCCGGCGGGGGATGGGCAGACCCTTCCCGCCCAGGAGGAACGCGGCCACTCACCCGCCGAGCCTCCGGCAACGACTTGGTGAGAGGCCTCCTGCAGAAAGCCCCGGGGCTGCCGAGCCATCCTTGCCCGCTCCGCGGCAGCGACGAGAGGCAGCTGGCGCCTGGAGAGCGGCTGCCGAGCGGGACCGAGTCCGCGCTGGGCGGGTGGGGAAGAGCCGGGAGCGTGCGGAGCCGCGGTTATCAGCGGGCGGGACGGGGGCGCGAACGCCAGGGGCGGGGGCGCCGGGCTGCGCGGCTCCGCCGCGGCCTTTGGCAGCCAGCCCCGGGCAGAGGGCGGCCCCGGGCTGGGCACGGGCTCGCAGCTACGGGCGATCGCTTCCAGCCGGGAAAACGGTAGCCTCTCTCTTAGGGCAGAGCCGGGACGGCCGGCGCTGGGATCGCCCAGGCTGGGACGGGGAGCGAGGCTCTGGCACTGTCAGCGACTCGGCGGGGGACGGCAGCCGGTCGCCTGCTCAGGCGGGCCGTACACTCCCGCCTCGGGGCTGGTGCCATGCTGCCCACACATGTAGTCGTCCTCCCCACTGCTGCTGGGACCCAGCTAACATCCGCACATCCTCTACTCCTCAGCTTCTGGGAGGGGTCGGTGGTGCCGCTCGGCTCGCCGGCTTTTTGAAGCCTACTGTCCTTTTAAAACCTTTAGTCTAAAGGTTGGTTCCAGTTCTTCGATGTTCAAAGGACACGGGTATTTTGTCACTTGGAGAGTAACTATTTACATGTGTTACACGGACCTGTTGGCCCATCCTAGTAAACAAAACGGTGACAGGGCACGGGCTTGAAGTGCTGGGACATAGTCAGCGCATTGCCCACAGCCCCCAGCACCGCTTTCAGCAAGGGCAATCTCTGCTTTTCTTGAAGATGCCCTAGTGCAACGTGGGGGGACAGCATGAGCTCATCCCAGAGGCAGCACCATTGAAAGGCAAGACAGTTCATAGGGCTATTCTGATACATTAGTATACAGAGTGCCTGCGAATATTTTGTGATAGTTTAGCAACAAATGTTGCTAACTGAATAGAGGTTCCAAGCTGGAAAGGAAATGTAGCCTTTTGTAATGTAGAACAAAGATTAGGGAAAAACAACGGGTTTATTGCTACTGAAAAGGGTGGGAACATAGCAAATATGCAGAGAAGTGTTAATAAAGTGTTCAAAGACCAAGACCCTAATTGCAAAAAGGAATAATAGTCAGGTGTAGCATTCAGTTATATAATTTGAATGCATCAGCAAATAAAGAACATGAATTTTTGATCTGTGTAGGAACTGAGTGCGGGTTGCTGTGGGAATATAGAACAACTCCCTTAAATTAATAAACCTTGAATGTGATGACCTTTAAGTAATTAAAACCTCAACTTCAATGTTTCATTAGCATTTGCCTTAGTTCCCTTGGTTTGGCTCCTTGAGACTGCTGTTCAATAAATATTCCTGGATGATCAAGACTCCAGTGTTCCCTATCATCAAAAAGCAGATGTTGAAGCATCACTACTTTTTTGTTCCAGAGATATAGGTCTCTCCGTGCAATGTTCCCTTGGGTACAAACAGCAAATCTAATATTAAGGTGGACTTTACTCCAGTATTTCCACAGCAAAGAGAATTTGGAGTTGATGAGAGGGTGCAGAACCTGGTCAGATAGATTTGTTTTTTGCATTTGTTTTCTGCAGAAGGTGTCCCTGCATCAAAGAGAAGGTTTACATGAAGAAACTGAAAAATAATGGTCAGAGTGCATGTAAGTTACACAGATGTTCACACAGTAGCATAGTACTTGCTCCTTAAAAAAACCAACCAACCTCTGCTCTTGTTAGGAAACTGTTAAGTTTGTTTCACAGTATTCAAACTCCGAATCTATGCAACTTAATTCAATTCCCCAACTGGAAGTCTCTTTTACATATGGCACATCTCCCTTATTCTCTATCCACCCCTCTCTCCTCCCCCGCAAAGGGCAACCTTCCCACTGTGCAGGTTTCCTAAAGCCCTGCTAAGCTTAATCTTCCCATATGGCCTCTTCCCAAACCAATACATAAGCGCAACTCCATCATTTTCCTCGATATCCCTGGCAGGATCCCTGTCTCTCCATTTGTGGTTACCGCGTCCCTTAGTGGGGAATTCCGTCCATCCTGGGCAGCACCCCAGCGCTAACACTCCGAGAAGGAAACCACAACTGGCCGTGCGGGGGCGGAACGGGCAGGAGAGACCCCCACAAACCAGCCCCTCGAGCGCCGTTNNNGGGGCCGGCGCCGGGGCGCTCGGGTTGGAGCTCGCCCCATCCGCGGCGGCGGGGCTCAGCGGCGGCGTTAGGTCGGGCCGCTCTGCCCCCAGCGCCTCCCCGCGGGCAAGCGGCCCTGCCCGGCCTCCTCCGCCCCCAGGACCTTGCGCCACGGACCTGCCGCGTGTGCCGTGGCAGCCCCTTGGTTGGGTTAGTGCTACCTTCCCGTGGCCACCGGGCGACCCCGGCTTGCCCGGCTTACCGGCCGCTCCACAGCTGCAGACAGGGGGAAGCAAGTTTCCCGTGCGGGGATGCGCGATTTGGCGTCCCAGAGGCTGCCGGCTTAGCGGGGACGGAATGCACGGACGGGCTGCCGCCTCCCGGGAGCGGAACAGCACTGGGAAGCGGGCCGGGACAGTGCGAGATGAAACCTGCCCCGAACAAATTCAGGAGGTCGGTGCTGTATCTGTGGTGTCAGATGAGAACAAACTGTGGAAGAAAGTCAGCACTGTAGTAATACATTAAAAAAAAAAAAAAAGCACCAATATAAAGTTTGTGGTTTTTTGGAATATTTATGACTTTTAAAAAAGCTGCTTAGGAAATCCCAATGAGTTGTATACCTCAGCTCGTATTGTAATTCCTGCTAGTCAGAATTCTTGATGATGTTGTGAGGGTCTGGTTCTTTTGTGGAAAAAGGCTATGGTTTCTCCATGTGAACAGTTTGGAAGAAAAACATTCAGTAAGTGTACCCAAAGGGCTGTTTGACCCGAGACAACACACCCTCCGATGTTTGTCCGTGGAACAGCGGAACAGCTACAGCTGGGTCTAGGTAAAATGTCAGGGGATTGAGGTGATGGGTGCTGGGTTGCTGTCGGAGTTTGTTCAGCCCGAGTTTGAGAATTCAGAGTGCCCTGCAGCACCGTAGTGGCTTCTGAATATTCCAGCAAGTTCTAACTACAGTTAGAACAGTCTTAAATTGCAGTGCTGTAGCTGTGGAAGAAAAATCGGTTAACCAGAGCAATGTGCTTCTGGCTCGGATGATCTCAGAGCTGCAGATCTTGGAGGTTCTAGGAGCTGTGGGTTTTAGGGAAATGCAATGATGTGCTTGCCTTTTGCTTGTACCTGTGCTTGAGCATCTATACTTGACCAGTTCTGCTCTGGGAATGTACAACTCTGGTTTAACTTGAAACCACTTATTTAAATATATTATGGCACTAACTTATAAATCTTATGAGGTTTAACAAGAGTTAAAACTGTCATGCCAGTTAAACATGCTGCTTATGTGGTAGTTCTGTTTTGTTTTATTTTACTGTTTAATACCCAGAATGTTGTCATTCATGACAAGGTTCTTCTGCTGTGTGAGAGAGAGCTGTGTACACCTGTGAGGTGCCATCAGTTTGATGGCTATGAGCTCTTCTGCCTCATCACTGGTAAAGGGATTAGCACTGATTTCAGGACCCTGAAAGTGATAAACTTGTCTTGCCTGTCCAGCTAAAAAGAGGTTACTGCAGTTCTGCTTGCAGTATGAAAAGTGAAGAGAGGCACTGGGAGATGAAATTATGTATAGTATTTAAGAAGGTAGGGACAGTTGCTGCTACTAGTTGCTGTAGGTATTACAGGTTTTCTTGCAATGATACTGCAAGTTCCTTAGAGGATGATTCCCACTACAGTTTGTAATGGGGACTACTGCCCAGTAGAAGAGGGTAACAAATTAAATTTTAAAAATCTCTTCCCCAGTTTTCACATAACAACTAATTGGACTTCTTGCTATTTTGTTTGTTTGCTTTGTTTCTGGATTTACTTAATTTCTCTTCTAGTTATTAATTTGTTTTGGAAAAGGAAATGTTGCTTCACGTTCTGTTAATTTATCTCCCTGCTTGTTAGGAGTCATTCTAGATGATGCTAAATTAGAAATGCATTATAATGGCGTTAAACTCTTTCCCTGACCAGTAAGAAGCAAAACGAAGTTTTGTTTCAGGCTTAGTATTTCTGTTGCAGCAAGAAAAATCCAACATATTGTATTACTGGCAAAAACAGGAGTATGGTGCTGATGCCCCATGGCCCACATATAGCTTTTTGCAATTTGTCAGGGTTTTGGCTTCTGAGAGTGCCTAGGTTAATAAAAAAATAAGGGAGTTTTCAGATCTTGCTGGAAGGGGCTAGGGGAGAAGAGAAAATACATGTTTGATAGTTCTCTGTGGAAAGAATCAACAAATTATTCATTAGAATTTAAAGCAAAAAGAAAGATGTGAGCTGAGGGTGAAGGGGGAGAGCATCACAGTTTTGTGTGAAATTAGTTGTGAACTTGAGAGATATCCTAATGGATCTTTATGCTGCCTGCTTTTTAGTCTGCGAAACATAGGGCAGAGTAGATGCTGCATGTTGATGGCAGTGAAATGCCATAGTGCAATGGTTTTAAACTATGAATTGGTGATCTGACTTGATGCTCACTTTAGTGCAAATCACCCAAAGAAATGCAGAGGCTTCTTTTCACTTTTACTTCCCTTATCATATGTGGGCAATTGATGTTATGAAACTTACCTTTGAAACAAGCAAACAACCCTTCTGGGCTGCTGTCCATTGGCAGATTTAACTACAGGCTAATGTTACAACTGACAGATATTCCTGTAAGTATGCCTGCTGCCTTTTTCCTTTTCCTTTGAAAGGAAAACAGTTTTGAAGGAGTAAGAGAAACAGTATTGAACCTTTATTTGCAGAAAAGATATAGCTATGGAAAGAACCAGTGTGAATGCTCAGTTGTTAAGATGATTCTCTGCTGCTTTCATCCACCAGTTTTTTAAGTGACAGGATGCTTGACATGCTCCCTGCTAGTTTTATGAGGAAGCTCCCTGCTAGCTTCATAACAGCAGGCTTCTGTTTTCCATGATGATTCTTGATGTGGACCTTTGTTTTTTAGAGACAGGTTAAAGTGCAAACTGACAGTTTCTGTGGAGTGGTGACCTTTGGTATACTAAAGAACATTATATATTAGAATTTTGAAAATAGTTTATATGCATACTGGCTTTATGTGGCAAGGTTCTTTAGCAGGGGAGCTACAGATGTTGTTCTGTGAGAAGCTGCTGGAAGCTTCCCTCATGTCTGACAGAGCCAATGCCAGTCAGCTTCAAGATGGATCCGCTGTTGACCAAGGCTTACCCTGTCAGCAGCGGCAGTAGCACCTCTGGGATAACAGAGTTCAGAAAGGGTGGGAGTGGGAATTCTCTCTTGCAGCTGGAGACAGGAGTTAGAATGTGTGAGATAAACAACTCTGCAGGCACCACAGTCAGTGAAGAAGAAAAGGGAGGAGGTGCTGCAGCCATTAGAGAAGAGGTTCCCCTGCAGCCTGTGGTGAAGTCCATGGTGAGGCAGAATGTGCCCCTGCAGCCCATGGACATCCACAGTGGGAAAGATATCCACCTGCAGCCCATAGAGGACCCCATGCTGGAGCAGGTGGATGTGCCCAAAGAAGGCTGTGACCCTACGGGAAGCCTGTGCTGTAGCAGGCTCCTGACAGGTCCTGTGGACCTGTAGAAGGGAGCCCATGCTAGAACAGGTTTGCTGGTGGGGGGGAGCCCATTGGGGACCCACACTGGAGGAACTTGTTCATGACAGATTGAACCATGTGGAAGGGACTCATGCTGGAGCAGTTTGTGAATAATTAGTCCATGGGAAGCAATCCTGTTGAAGTTTATGGAGGACTTTCTCTTGTGAGAGGGACCCCACGCTGAAGCAGGGGAAGAGTGTGAGGAGTTCTTTCCCTGCTGAGGAAGGAGCAACAGAGACAGTGTGTGATGAACTGGCTGTAAACCCTGTCTCCATCCCTCTGCTCTGTGATGAGAAGGTAGAGAGAACTGGGAGTAAAGTTAAGCCCAGGAAGAAGCGAGAGGAAGGTGTTTTAAAGTTTGGTGTTTCACTGAGTCACATCAGTTTTGCTCATCATGGTAATTGGTGAGTGAGCCTTTTGTTATATTTTTCTTTCCCCTGTCCAGCTGAGGAGGGAGTGATAGAACAGCTTTGGCGGGCACCTGGATTCCAGTCAGAGTCAGCCCAGCACAACATGAGATATTTCTGGGATTGATCTTTGTATTTCATGGTATTAATGAATCAAATAGTATTTTTTGAAGTGTTCATGTGTATGTTACAGTTCTCTAAAATAAATTAAATTTCTTGAAACTTTGTGTGAAGTGTGAAACGGGCACTGCTGATTTCTCCCAAGTACAAGTAACAGACATGATCATTTAAATTAAATGCCAGTGGATTCCTGTCATAATGCAGTATGTATTGTTTAAGGGTTTACTCTCTATGGAACATCTAAACATGAAACCAGCTTATTGTAATTACTGTGCACCTTTAAACTTGGCTGAGCCTTGCCAAAGGCATTGTTATGTTTATTTCTTGCTTTTCAGAGGAATTAAAACTCAATAGTTCAGTTAACTATTCTGAAAGCATTTTTTATTTTGAAAGTTAGAGTTGTGGTGCCTCTGGCCTATGGTCAACTTCATTTTGACCACCAGAGTATGTGTACAGCTTATTTTCTTCCCTTTTTTTGTTTGCTAGTTCTTGTTTTGTTTTCCCGTGCTTTTCTCTAATATAGAAGTTTATTGGGTCAGGAGGCTGGTGGGAGGCTCTTTGTACATGTATTGTGTCTTGGGTGTGCTACATAGGCACCAGCTGACTTGCAAGAGTGCTCCTGCGGGTTCTGGAGTAGGAAAGGGGTTGAAGAGCTGAGTAGGGTCCATGAGTGACTACAGGCTGGTTGCCATTATAGTTGCTGAAATATATTCTGGAAATTCACATTGAAAAAAGGCATATAATCCTGTTGGTGACTTCATGTGTAGTTAAAATTATCATCAATATATTTGTCTTATTTTAGCAGGGACTAAAATACATGGAACTAGTTCATAGTATCTGTTACGTAATAGGAAAAAAGTCGAGACAGTGGCTGTGGTATCACTTGTTCAGTATCTCTTGGTAGAGTAGCAAACCCAGGAACAGATCCAACTTCCCTTTAAGTGAGTGGCAAAACTCCCATTGGTCACAGAAGCACGGGATTACACTGTGGGTTTGGAAGAAATAATTGGTAATGAGTTCAGCTCCTGGAGGGCATTAATTTTTGCACCATGAAATCCGTAATAAATTGAGTTAAGGAGATCCACATAACATGCTGGTAGACAAATGTTATCCTTTCCGTCCTTTTATGTAAATCTGTGGAAGACAGAATTTGATCTTTAAGTTATACGTTCATTTCAATAGTAATATTCTGACTAGCTATGCACTAATTTAAATGTTAAGTGTGAAATAAATTAGAAAGATATAATCTGGTTCAGTAATGTAGTATTAGGACAAAGAAGGATTAAAATGCTTGGTTATTGATCAGGTCTTTGTAGGGAGGGGGTTTCCATCAGGATTTGTGGAATGAGAGCAGGGTTGTGTCTGAATGGAGAGTGTTCTGAAAAGGCTGTATGATGCTCCACTGTGAGAGAATTTAACATGAGATCAAAACTGCTGTACTTGAAGCAAACAGACTGGATTTTTAATTTATGGTAGTAATGATTTAATCCAATTTACAAGTTGACTTGTACTTTAGCTGAGAATTAGAAATGTCCACTTGTAAAGGGAGTTTTTAGTGCTGAAGAATTATTTCATGGGTGGGCATGTGTATGAATTGCCCTTGGTAGGACTAGAACTTGAAAATATTCTTAGTTGCCAAAACATTTATCATTCATTTAACAAAGAATGATCCTAAGCTTAGCTTGGCTTGGTGAAAAGGGCATAAGTGTTTCCGAAGCATAGCAGTTGAGGTGTATGGAAATGAAAAGTATTAAAATATTTATTTTTGTAGAATGTTTACACAATTTAAAATATAATTTTTTGTTGTTTCAGTTTTTGATGTATAAAGTTAAATATGTATAAATCTTTGTATTACATCTTTATTTAAAAGATGTTCTTGACTTGTTTCCTTTGGGATTAATCAGCTCTGCTTTAGATTTCTTTCACTGCATTATTTCCAAATGTATATGTTTGACCCCCTCTCCTTGTTAATTCTGATGTTTCAACAGGTGAGGAAGTGGAACCATTCTTAGTGCTTGCCTATTGCATTTGATAGGAAAGGAAATATCAGTTCGTATTATGTTTTTGTTGTGTTTTTTCTATGTATTATAGATTTAACTTCATTTTAGGAATTCATTGCCAAAGACATAAACCTAGTTACTAAGAAAAATAGTATCTCAGCTTGCAGCTGAGTGCAGTTAAGAGATCTGAGAACACTGAATTAGCATAATTAGAAAAGCTAAGATATTCCAGTGGTATCTTCAATGCTATTGAAAGAAGTTATGCAAAGATGAATGTATTCTTTTTTTAAGCGTTTATTTCTCTGAGTAATGGTATGATACATAGTTATATTTTTTTTTTAAAAGTTAGTGCTGTTTGAGAGAGATTATATGGCAAAATGTGAAGATACATATCTGATGCAGTGTTGTGTCAGATATTATAATTTATGCTTGTTGTAGTTGCCTAAATTGTACCGAGCCTATAATATCCTTAGTGGTATTGATATAATAAATCATTAGCATCCATAGAATAATTTAATAAAGTTATTAGTATTACTTTTAGAAAGTCACAACTTACTTTTCTTAAATACTGTTCTTAAAATTTCTGTGATTATAGATGGACTTGCTTTAAGATGCTGTTTCTCAGTGTGCTCTTCTGATGCACATTCAAGTAAATAGAACTTCAGGTTCTATAGGGATTTTGTGGCATTAGTGGGTGGGAATGTGGTAAATTGGCTGTGTAAATTTTTAGATATGAGCATGAGAAACAAAGCAGCATTTTTAGTCATGTATTTCTGTAGTGTGCTTTTCATGTGTGCACAGATACAGGCAGTTTTTCCATTTGCTATTATGGCAGAGTATTAGGATGTGGTTTTCCTTGTCTAAAAATTTGACATAAGCACTGTGTCACCAGTTTGCTGCTTGGTACCTTCCTTGTAATGAGGAAATTGGCACTGTGAAACACCCACCACATTGTGAAGATTTATTGACATTTTTGTAGCTCTTCTTGTAGAGCTACAGAAATGTGTTCTTATTTTGAATTTCTTTATTACAAATATTACTAGATGAGTGATACAGGAACTATAATAGACATTCAGTTGCTCAGTGTGATCGAAGTAGGAAAATCAAATACTTACATACCAATTGAAAACTGTTTTCGTAGATGTTAGTTCACTTTTTCCCACTTTTTTTCTATTTTTTTTTTTGCCTCTGCTAGTTGTCATGATACCAGGAGATTGCTAACAGTGTAAACAGCTTAAAATTAAATAAAAATTAGTCTTGAAGTAGTTAAATATCTCTATTCCCATGATCTATATCTGAAGAAAAACAAACAGTATTTAATGCGTCTGTGTTCTTGGATCTGTTTGCAATGGTATTTATTTTCATTAAACCACAGGAATCTTGAAGTTTAACTTTTCTCTTTGCACCTGACTGTATGATGAAAAAGGATGTAGTTCCACACCTATATCCTTCTCAAGTGTAGCCTGCATTGATGTCACTGTTCCTTAAAAGAGACATCAGCAACCCCATAGTTCTGCTCAGTTTTATTTTAAAATGCATTTTGATTAGAATTCAAATTTAGCAAGTGAAAAGCTACTTTCAAGCTTTAAAATTTGCTTTTACTTCAAGTTAAAATAAAATAAAAAGACTGTTCTGTTCTCATTATGTGGTGCTGTATAAAGTTCTTTGTAGGAGATTTTCTTTTCCATTAGTCCCCTAACTGTCGTTTGTGGGGAAAACTGAGCCACAGGACGAGCTATGTGAATTGCCCGATGCCCTCGTTCACCAATTCTCCTTGCCTTGTAGGATAATATATAGAGTCTCGGTTTTACTGCTCTGTGCTCCATTCCTGTCTTCTTGCTGTGACCATCTGTTGGTTGTTTCCAGGTGTTCCTGACTAAATTAGCCCCATCTTTTCCTGTGTTTAGGTACTGTCTGAGGCATGTGGGTATTTCAGAGATCCCCTTACCCTGTATTGAGCCCCGCTCAGCTGCCTTCAACGTGGTGTGGAGTGTGAGGCAGGATGATCAAAGAAAAGAAGTGGGGTGGAGTTGTGGAGCTCACTGTCCATTTCCTGCACTGTCTCTTTTCTTGCCCAGCTCCTAAGTTAGCTGCTGACCTTGCAAGGCATGCCTTGGAGAACAGAACTGGGCTGACTGCTCAGCCGGTTGTTGGCCCTCGGCAAGCTCGGGCACCTCCTGAAGTGCTGCACAGAAGGTGTAGTGCTGCTTCTGCTGCTTTCTGTTTGATCTGCTCTTCCGCAGTGAGAGCTCAAAGGGCCCTGGGGAGGCAAAGATAGTGCTCTTTTTCACTCCCAGACATGAGCTGAAGGCACGGTGTGGTTATTACCGCAAGGTTTAAATGACTCAATTTGAGAAATGCTGCATGTGACAGCAGTAGTCAATCTTTAAGGTTAGACATAGTAGAGCTGCAGCTCCCACTGTGCAGAAATACCCTTGTTGAATACTGATAGCAGTCTCCTTCTGAAACTTTATTTCTGCATTTTTGAGGAGTTCCCTTTTTTAATGAAAAAGACCACCTTTAATGCCTTAAATTGTGCAAATACTATGCAGTTTTCAGTAGTTTTTGAGAGTTATCTGTGTTTGTTTATTTGCTTGCATTAAGAAGGGACAATAAAGCTTTACATCTGGATTGGGAGTGTGTTGTCATATGCTGCATTTTATAGGAAAATGGTGCTTCTTTAGAACAGTTTTTGAGATGTATTTTACAAATATTAAAGGTTAATAAAAATCTCATACATGTACAACAGTTTCAAGCTAGCATGTGAGTGCATGTAGTTTGTTGATTGTTTTCTTCTGAAACAGTAGTGTTTTCTGAATAGTCTCATATTATGTCGTCTCATTAGCAAACAGAGATGTGAACTAGCTGTTGAGATTTCGATTTATTTTTTTCCCCAGCAGCTGTTCCCATAGGTAGGATCGCACACACCGGTAGATGGAGCCATGTGCCAGCAGCCAGCCCTGAGCAGGCTCGTGAGCGAACCTGCAGCCTCTCTAGCCTGGGCGCCAGGCGGGAGCGGCTGCTTGAGCATGTAGCTGTGATATGTCTTATTCATATAAATGAGCATAGGTTTAAAATTAAATGTCTACTATTAGCTGCGCAAGTCAAGGCAGTGACTGTGTGCTGAGATGGTTAGGGACAGTTTTGCGGTTTTCATGACGGGCAGGCGATCGGGTGAAATACCCTGCTGCAAGGACGAGAGCTATGTGGTTTGCCACGTTTTTTTCAGTTAACTTCTGAGTCAGCTGCATGTCCTTAGGCAAATCTTGGTTGAAACCATCGAAAACAGGGCCTATAGGAAGCTCTTAACAAACTTAAAAAGCAGATTAAAATACAAGTTTTGGGATTTAGTTTTGTATTTTTCTTTCTCATATATGCTAACTGCTGATTTTTTTAAACCATATTTTTGAGTATATAAAATTGTTGAATAGAGCAGTTCAGAAATTCAAAATCAGCAGTAGCTAATCTTGCGTGTTGCCTGTTTTGCACGGTATGTGTCCACACCCGCAGCCCAGAGCTGTGTTACATGGCTCACCTAATGATACAGTGGACTGGGTTTGTTGACATTTCTGTTGGCCACTGCAGAACTGTGAAAAATGTCGTAAGTTTTTTGCAATTTTCTTTAGAAATCAGTTTACCTCATGCAGTTTTGTATATAGACAAGTTACTCTAGTGTGAAAACAGTTTTTAAATAGCACGATGCTAATCTTATTTGAAAATTTGAAATGCAGCTCTTAATTTTAAAGGGAGGAAAGAGGACAATGTGTGGGAGATAATAGGTAGTAAGGTTTTGTTCTTATTGTGGGGATTTTTGCTGGGTTTGTGCCAATAAGTCTATGCTTGAAATATCTGAGAGATTAGTAGTATTCTGTGATTGTAATGGGTACACCGTTTCTATAACGTATGCCCTGCATTTTTTTATTTGAAATTCCAAGTGTCTTAATGTTTACATTTCAAAACAATGGGAAGGGTGTGGGTCCCTGGTGCTTTTGCTCTGACTAATATTTCTGTGCAGTAACACTCCTGTACTGTACCTTATATCTCAAAAGAAAAATTAAGTCATTCTCAAAGCCTGCAGATTTGTCTGGTGACTGTATGAATACTGGGCTAAGTTGCAATCTGAAATAATCTTTGGAAATGTGTTTCTACCTGCTGTTCATTATGTGTGTTAAACTGGCATTTAGATGTTAGGGAATAGACTTATAAGTGAGATTGTGAAAACATTTGTCAAAAATAAGTTATTCAATTAGAATTCTGATGGAATTGTATAATTTTGTTTGCTTTATTTGTTTTAATGGTTAGTAGTTACTTTTGCTTATGGTTTGCAAAAATGAAATTATGGATTTTCTTTCACATGGTGCATAATAGGATGGAGCTTTGAGCAACCTGGTCTAATGGAATGTTTCCCTGCCCATGGCCAGGGGTTGGAAATGGGTGATCTACAAGGTCCCTTCCAAGCCTACCCATTCTGTGGTTCATGGTGGAAAACTAGTACAGCCATTCAAACCCAATTATCTGTTGCAGTCTGGAGAAGCAGCTCTAGACAGTATTCCAACTTGTTACTGTTTCAGTGCATTTTTAAAAAACAGACACAAATCACAACTGTAAACAACCTTGTGCTTTGAAAAGAGAAAATAAACAGTTGTGTGGGGTAGATCCCAGCCAGCAGCCAAACACCTGCGCAACTACTCACTTGCTGCTCCCCCCAGCAGGCTGGGGAAGAAAATGAGAGTGGAACAAAACTCATGGTCCAAGACAAAGACAGTTTAATAAGCAAAGGAAAAGGAAGGAAGAGCAAACCAACCAAAGAAAACTAAAACCAATAAAAATTTATGCAAGTGGAGTCATTCACCACCTCTCACCCGCAGCGCACCGTGGTCCAGCCAGTCTCAGGGCAACAGCTGCTTTGGAAGAAGAACCTCATCCTCCCTTCTTTGCTTTACCCAGTTCCATTGCTAAGCATGACGTTATATGGTATGAAATATCCTTTTGGCCGGTTTGGGTCAGCTCTGTCCCCTCACAACTTCTTACCCACGCCCAAGCTACTCTCTGGAGTGACAGAGTTGGTGGGAAACAAAACCTTGGTGCTGTGGAAGCAGTGTAAGCAATATTCAGAATACTGGTATGTTACCAGCACTGTTTTAGCTGTAACCCCAAAACACCAAAGTACCACGTGGGCAGTTATGAAGGAAGTTAACAACATCCAAACCAGAGTCAGCACAAGTAGTAACATACGTTTTCAATAGTAAAAATACTCTAGAATGTGCTATGAAAAGCATTTTGTAAATTTGTAGCAGCATTGATGATAGACACATAGTTGGATATACAGCTTAAATTGTTGAGGGGGAAATTTATAAATTTATATAAATATAATTTATTTAAGTGTAAATTTTTAAAATTTTAATAATAATTTAGAATAAACCTTAGTTCTTTGCAACAGTGACTTCTCACATATGAATGAAGTTGCAACATATATATTTGGCATTAGTGATGTGTCTTAAGCCACCATTGTTTTGGTGACACGTGATCATTCTCATTGTTCGAGAATGATCACGCCCTTTTGTTTTGACCCATTGTGTTTTTGTGTTCTTTGAATTTTAATTCAGTTAGTACCAGAGGCAATGATATTAGTACAACTGGGAAGTTGTAGCAGAATATAAGTATTTGACTTGAGTGTTTATGAAAATAAGCTTTCCCTGCTTCTCAAGGGCATAGTTACAAAGTTGAGCTCATGTTCTTGTTAAAGGGATGTTTTCTTTGGAGAGGAGGGGTTTTTTTTTCAGAAGAAGTTTGACAGTAAAGCTTTCAGTGAAATACAGGGTAGAGCTGAAAAGACAAAATGTTCAGAAAATTACATTCCAATGAATGTTTCCCCTTAAAAGCAAAAGAAGAGCTTAATAATCTCATATGATGCATGAAATGAGTGGTAAAGTCAACAGGCTGGATATACTGGTCATTGAAAGGTGAGGAAAATAAGACAAGCCTTCATTAAACTTGGCCTTTAAATGTTTTTCAAAAACAAAATACAAAAACACCAAGTCTTGCACCTGCCCGTGCATGGAGAACATCATGAAAAGATGACTGATAACCAATGTTTTTCTGTGCTTGATGCATCAGTTGAATTTGGCAGTTGCTCTGAAGAAAGTGGAGACCACCCCTGTGTGTTCAGCATTCCTTCTGTATCAGCACCTGAGTCTTTTGAGAGATTTTAGGTAGTGCCTGAAGCATTCAGCAGGGAAGTACAGCACGTGTTGAATAGCAAAGGTTGTAGTGAGAATTGATGTTTTGACCCAGGGAAGATGATAGAAATGTAGAGCTGGCAATTGTGAAAAGCTTTGGGAAGTATCAGAGCTTCTAGGCTCTGGTTCTCTCTCAATCCAAAAGATCACAGGTGGTAACTGAAACAGATTAATATGTAATTCTGATATAAGCATGAGTAATACATTTTTCTGCTGGCTGTATAGAGTTTCTTAGAGACCTATCAATAGTTGCCTCTAGCATGAGATTTTATCCCTGGCACAGTGGGTTTTTTGAACAGGTTCCCTTATGTGGGGAAGAAGATTATGGCAACTGAACCATATAAAGAACTGCAAAACACAGAACAAAACATTAGGTTGTGCAGAGGCTTGTGATCTTCTGTATTGATCAGCTGTAAAACAGCAATTGATTGAAAAAGGTCTCTTGGTCTTCTGAGGTCTGAGTGGTTTTGAGTGCAAATGAGGGAAGAAGGGGTACATAGCTACAGTCTTACAAGCAAAACTATTTTGACTGAGGTCCACGAACTTTTCTTAAGACTTAAATTTGCATCTTAGCAGCAGGACTTGGGAAGGCTTTAATATTCTGAGATTAGCTTTTATTTGGACATATCAGCTGACTAGCTGTAATGGCAAAACATCTTTCAAAGTCTTAACTCTATTCTGCCAGTAAAATTCACGCAGTATTATACTTGCAGTCTGGCTCATGCTTAGAAACAGTTTTTCTGCTGGGCTAATTACCAGTATAACAGTAAAGAGAACTAGCAAATTAGTCTAATACTGACATTCATGAGCTAAACAATATGGACTGTTCTGTTCTTAGAAATGGGTTGCATGAAATTATAGTTGAAAACCAATTAACCAACTTAGAGGGAAATTCACCTGATAGCTAATATATCTGAAATTACGTGCACTTCTGACATATAGCCTTTTCTGAAGATTGAATGACTTTGGTAGTGGTTTCATTCTTATTCCCCTTTGGAGCTGAGGAGTTGTTCTGGCTTCCCTGCTCAGCTTTGCAAATGCAGTGTGGTTCAAACTGATATTACTGTGCGTTATCCACCAATGGTCAGTTTTCCCATTCCCTATATCTAAGGTACACATTCCAGGTGGATAGGTCACAAAATCCTTTTTTCCATATTTTGTGTTTGTAGGACAGATTTGAGTCATTATCTCTAGGATAAGGAGATGGTAAAACACCTCAGTAATTCCTACAGGGACTATTTACGTAGAGGAAGGATATTCCTGTTCCACCCTAGTTGCCAAAGTTTTTGTTGTTTATATAGTTTTTAAAATAGCATAAATTACATTCCAAGGATTTTTATCTTATTTTACATTGTTTATATAATTAAAGTAATAGGTTACAATTTTTAAGGATTTGGCTAAATTAAAACTAAAGTTGTTTTTTTAATATATCCCTAGTTATATGTTGTAATACCAGTTGACTGTAGGTTTTTCAATATTTTTTCCTTAATTTTCAAAAGCTATTAAGGAATGCCTGTACATATTTTTGTATAAAATCTGCTTTGATAACAGATAAACAATTTGATTTTTTTACATGTGAATGTCTGTATACAAATACTGTTTAGATAAGCTGCTTTAATCACTTATTTTGCATATCTTATAGTTTTATAGTTAATTCAGGATGTTAGAGTAATTGTTTTTGTTGTATACTTTTGTGACTGGTTGTAAATTAATCACAGAAGTACAGTGTCAGGATGAATTAATTATGCAAGTAAACCAAATGGCTATTTCATTATTTTATTGAAATGCCAAGAGTTTGAGATCTTTTGTCTTAATAGATTAGCCAGAATTCATTGGGAAAAGTCTTAGTGTGTTTAAAATGATGGGAAAATACTGTTTTCAGTGCATCCTGCAGAGATCCTGTTTAAAACAGATGACAGTCTGTCACATTCAGTAGCACATCAGTCATCAGATTTATTCTAATTCCTTAAGCTGAACATTTCATTCAAGCTTGTAGATTGTCTTGTCAAACTACCAAAAGCCTCATAGCTTTGCTGTCAAGCATAGAGTTGCACCAGCAGTTCACAAATAAATGCTAAGCTGCAAAAATATTGTTTATTTTCTTTAACCTTTTATTCAGTTAACTACACTGTTCTCTCATGTTATTTTCTCCACATGTGTTTATCACAAGGTATTCAAGGGACTGCTTCCTAAACATGCCTCATCCTGACCACAGCCACGTCAGACCAAGGACCACTCATTTTGGGGCATGTTTTTTTTACTTGTAGCAGTCTGGACCGCCGTAATTATCACATTCCTCCTCTAATCACAAAGGCCCAGTGAGCAGCTTCGTTTGCTGCAGACGTGAAGGAATCCCACTACTGCTGCAGTGGTTTGTGCAGAGTGGCTGTGCGCTTCATGCCCTCTGTGGAAAGGGACACTTCTGCTGTCAGCCCCTATAGCCATGACATTCTTTGTGTTTATTCATCACAATCCTTTTAGGATATTTTCTCATGATGTACTGTGTATGTCTGTGTCTTTTTTTTTTTTTTTTTCTTTTTCATTTCCTGCCTGTCCTTCTCTAATTCTGAGCCTTTTGCTTTAAATAGAGTCTCCTGTGTAAACCGTAACACTTGCATATGAAGTCTGCTTAAACCTTACATGGTAGTGAGAACTCGACTTGAAACATACTTTCTCTGAAGTCAACATATGTATGTTTGAGGTAGTAAAACATTGTGGTTTATTAGTTCAAGTTAATTAATTGAATTAAGAAAAGAAACTATTAGATTGGTGCATTTGTATAAATTACATTTAAGGCCAAAAAATTACTTGTTAAAGTACTGAAAGCCTTGTGTCCAGATAAGACTAATCTCTATATTAAATTACTAATGCTATGGCATTCAGTATAAAGTTGTGACTGCCCTTTAATAGGAAAAAGACTTCCTTGGTTGTCTCTTTTAGCTATTAAAAAATTAAATCTAAGCTGTCTGTTATAATTTTCCAGAATCACCAACTTCAGAACTCTACTTTTTAATTCTAATTTTTCACTATAACTTGTGATTTCTTCTAATATGTGTTTTTTTCTGTCATTTACATGCAGTGCTGCATTTTCTCTCATAATCTGGTGTTTTTCTTTGGAATAAAGCCCTGCTATTTTTAATACTTTTTCTTGGTCTGTTAAATGGCCAGTATGTTCTTCTAGCAGGCTTATTCCTTGAATGGATATTCTGAAAGACACATTGTACATGTCTAAAAAGGAACTGTGGGGTTGAAGCCCTAGATAAAATTAAAGCCTGAGTATATAAAAAAAAGACTGTTAAAATGTCAAGATAATGAAAAGTCAGAAAATAAATTATACCTATTATTAATTTTGAATTGTATTCAAACACAGAAATATGTATCATAGACAAAAGCTGATTACAGAGAGATAAAATTCAATTTTACTCTAGGATAATTGTTTTATGTATTTTACATTTATTTATAAGATCAGATAAAGGCCTGGAATTCTCAATATAAATCACAGTATGGTCCTGATGAATGCCAAGGTCAGTAAAAGGAATCCCCTTCACTTGCAAAACACACTGCTACGGCAGAAAATACAAAGTGAATAAAATGAAACTGATAAGCACTATCCTTCCTACTCTACATTCTTTACTTGCATTCTAATGTTAGAGCTTAGAGTAGTTTTGGTTTTTCAAAGGTGTGAGTAGGTATCAATGCTCTCAGCATCCTCCTATATGTTATCTGCAGCCAAATTAACGTACCTTTGCTAAGTAGAGATTAATGCAAAACTTATTTGAGGTCTATGAGTGAGAATGGAACTGTTGTCACACTAACAATGAGAAATTAGATTGGCCCTAGTCAAATGGTCTTGCATGTGCTGGAGATGCAGTTGATGGGATCCAAATGCCATGTGTAGATGGTGGAGCCCATGATTTAAGAGTACATTTCTGTAATAAATTGCTTCCTATCAGGAAGGCTTATTTATCCAGAATCACATCCCTGGTGTGTCTTCAACAGAAGGAAAGTTAACTATTTTTCAGACTTGATAGGACAATAAAATAGCTTCTAGGTTCTCATAGAAGTGACTCTGTGTGGGGTACCTCAGCTGAGCATCTGGGTCAGTTTGAACTAAAGAAGATAACCTGATGTTGTCCTGAGTTTTGCAGTTTCTCAGTGTTTCTCCTTGCTGTGATACTTTCTCACACATTCTGCTGTAAACATGGCCATGGTTTCTTGACAACTATCTATGTTTTGTTAACTGTCTCTGTTGCTTATCATTCCACTGTCCTGGGTGGGGAAATATGATAGATAGATGCTTTGACCAATGGAATTGAGAGGTAATGATTTCTACCTCCAATCCACGGTGATTTGTAAAAACATATAAATAAAGGCAGAGGGTTCTGCCCTCTCTCTCTTTTTGCCCTCTCCTTTGCTGTCTCTGTGATCTTGCATTTGGCTCTCCTTTTGGCTCCTCGGCCTACTCGGCCTGACCCGTGCTACAACCTCTCAGTAACCAAATTTCAAGCCAGAATTTGAAATGTGTAGGTAGTGAACTGAAATGGCTGCCACTCATCTTACAACACACATTTAATAAATAAGCTGTAATGATCAGTGATGGGGTTTTTCTTATGTAGTGTATTGGAGATTTTGAGTCCTAGGATGATAAAAAATGGGCTTCTTGACATGGCATCTGCTTCACAAAAAAATGTTACTAGACCTGACCGGTATTTCATCAAGCTGGACTTGTTTTCACACGTGTTGGCTTCCAAAACTTCATCAACTGCCTTTATTCAGCAGCAAGGAGTTCTGCATCTGCTGCTTTTTACAGAGTCCAGCGTTTTTTGGGCTTCTGTTGAAGTACCAGTGTCACTGAGGTCACGAATTTACAGTTACCCGAGTTAGATGACGTCAGAGAGTTGTGGCAGTGAGTAGGGACTCGACAGCTGTAGGTTGAGGAACTGGTGTCGCTGAGCAGCTCTTTCAGATAAGTGCTGGGATTACAAATGGTCTTTTGTTCTCTTCTGAAGTTGTAAGTTTTTTATAAGCTTGTAACTTGTTCTGCTTCAGCAAAGGAAGGGCCACTGCTTCAGGGTCAGAATCTGATTCTTGGTTTGTCAGGTAGGATTCAGGGTAAATGGTTTTGCATGCCAAATGGTTTAACAACTGGAATTCTAGTATAGTGCTTGGTAAACTTCTGCACAGACAGCAGCTCAGCAGCTTGCATCTACTGGGCTGGTGATGAGATTGCTGAGGTCTGCTTCCATGTAATCAGGCTTGCTTTCCAAATGCTGAAAGTTGATTAGACTGCAGACGTACAGATACAGAAATGCAGCCATCTGTGAGAATAGACTCACCTTCCATTTTTTGAAACAATTGGATTTATTTCAGGATCATAGTGAGGCCATTCCTGATTAAATACAATTGTGAAAGGGCAATAGTGGCCCCGTCCACCTGTTTTTTCATGGTGTCCTGAAATATAAAAGAATGAAGCATCCATGAGGGATCCCTTTGTCGTAAAGGTTATGGATTAGGGTGTGATGGGTATCTCCAGAGACTATTATTGTGGGATGTACAGTCAGCCAGTTAAGGGTGTTTAAGTTAGTTTTCTGCACTACAGCAGCATAAATGTAGGGTGATACAAATATACCTGGGAGCAAACTTGAGCTTCTTGCTTTATGGACTCAGAATTTGATGGTAGCAAGAATAAACAGAGTTGTGGGGTGTAACACTTCGCACAATGTACTGAAGGTGACTGCTGTGCAGGTGTACAAGGTAACTCTAATTAATACAGTTTCCCCTTGAAATGTAATTTTGTTCCTCCTCTTCACTATCCAGTGGTAGACTAATATTTGTCTCCGGAATGTTCTTCCAGGATCTGAAGTGGAATTACAGTATCTGAAGGTTACTAAATATTAGGCAAAAACTATAATTCTCTTCATAGTTTAAAAGTTTCTTTCATATTTCAAAAACCCTCCTGGATGTACAATTCTTTTGGCAAACATTCACTGTCTTGCACTAGAGAGAAAACTTACTATAAATAACATAGGCTGCTTTCATAGTGAGGCTCCCCTCCAGTTGTATCCAAATTTACCTTAAAAGTTAACAACTAAAAAAAAATGAAACTAGGTACTTTATTGAGAATCCATTTAGTGTTACCTATGACACTTTCTTTCCAATAATACAGCCATTCAGTTCATTAGAGAGATTGGGGAAATTATCTGTACATCTTCAGCTCTTAAAAGTCCCACATTTAATAAAAACCAGTGATGGACCTGGATTTTTTTAATCTGTAATTGTGTATAATATAATAATGTGTGAAAGTGTCACTGTTTAGTAATACAGGAATTTCACTGTAGAGAAAAGAAAAATTTTGTTCCAGTTGCTATAGAAATTCATTCAAATTAATGTTAAACCCCAGTTATAAAGAAGTTAATAAAAATTATCAGATGTTGTCCAAAATGTTTTGAAAAAATCCCTTTATCTCATCTGATTAAAGAAAAATGTGATCAGAGCATGAGTTTGCTGGTTATGGGGTCTCTGGACTTCTCAAATGTCTTGAGAAACAGGTTTTCAGGGAGGTGCCTATTAATGGATATATGAGTGTAGGTGTGTTTTTTCAATCTGTCCTGAAAGCACTGCAAAAACCTTCTAAGTATTGAACTACCTTTTCCTTAGGTTTAGTTTATATATAGTGAGTATCCTTGGTAAAAACCAAAAATAATCTTACACCTCAGTAAAGTTCAGGGTGATGAGTAAATTAAATTCAATTCACTGTTTTCAGGCAGACAATAAGTTATGGCAAAAACAGCAGCCTTTCCACAACACCTCCTTTCCCAAAGCAGACTGCTCAGCAGATGCACAGTCCACCTGAAGAACTGAGTACACTGGAATACATCGTTTGGATAAGCAGAAATATAAACAGAAATAATTGATTAAATATCATGGCTTAAAAGTCTTGAAGAAATTGAAAGACAAATGTTGAAGACCACTTTGGAAACAGTGTCAAAAGGTCATTATGCCTTTTTCTTTTTTTTACATTAAAGTCTGAACATGTTAAGATTTGCCTTTGACACAAAGGAGTTATGAAAGCGCAACACTAAAAAGAGTTGTTTTCATTTATAATGAATTTTAGGAACTATTTCAGAAGACTTTCTTCTTTCCTCCCAGTTGGACTGGGAAATAGGAAGTTATTTAGGAGTTTTCTTAGTGTTATGATTAGGCACAGATCCCATACTAGTGCACATACCTAACCTTGTCAGGTGCTCCTTCAGCATGAAAAGGGAGATAAAACTGTGGAGCCTGCAAGTCTTGCAGCTTTGCAGCTTCACAATGTCCAAGAATGTCTTCAGAATTATTCTGAGTGTTTGAAGTTTTGGCCAGATTTTCCCTTTTTTTAATCTTGTATTTTCTCTACCCTTCTATAGCTATAAAGTACTGATTTTTTTTTTTTTAATTTTTGTCTTTTAGCAATGCCAAGCAGTGAAATACGTAATAACCACAACATCTGACAAACAAGCCTCAAAATACTCAGCACAATTATGTGCAAGAGAAAGCAGCCATCAAAATAAGCCTGGGTTTCAGAAGTACTGAGGAAGGGGTTTTCCTCCTTCATCTAATAAGTGGATTTAGAACTCCTTTGCTGCACCCAGGAATAACTGGTCTGGGGCCAATATTCAGCTGCTGTCTCAGCTCTAGTGTTTTGGCAATGAAAACATGAATGTATCTTGATGAATCAAGGAATAATTAATGCAAGAGATTGGAATTTAGGATGAAATTGCAAGAAAGGATAAAACATCCATCTGTTTCCTTTTACCAAAAAAAACCCCTCAAAAATCCAAAGAGAATAATTTTGCTGAAAATAGCTAGATAATCCTAGGTTTTGAATTTTTCTAGGATTTTTTTTCCATTTGTCTGTGTGGAAAGAATCTGATGTTAAGACTCAGAATCCCTAGTAAGAAGTTTATCTGTCAGTTGTGTAACCCTCAACTTCTATGAAACTCTTTGTAGTTTATATTCTCAGAGGAATTCTTTAGGGCTTCTCCACTGTAAATTACTTTCATGGTTTTGGCTGAGTAATGTGCTAAGGGTTTAAAATGAACTTTCTTCAAAACCTGGTAAATTCAGTTTTTTAAACTGATTTTGGTTAAGTGTTAGGTACTCACGGTAGTTACTTGTTCTTTCTTTTGCTACAGTGGGGAGGGGGGGAATTAAGGGAATTAATTTAAGGGTTCATGAGTTGAGATAAGGAATTGGGAGAAAACATTTTAAGGATAAACTAGGTTTAACTTAAGTGAAATTTATTACTACTAGAGTTAGAAGGAGGATATGACAAATAAACTAAACTTTGAAAAGACACTTTTTTTCTCTCTCCACTCCTCC
>VYZT01048372.1:0-43715 GCA_013400735.1 Pomatostomus ruficeps
GGGGGCGGGGCGAGGCGGCGCTCAGCCAATCGCAACGCCTCCTGGGGAGAGAGCGGCTCCTCTCGCCCAATCACAAGGCGAGACCGTCGGCCGCGCCCCCTCACGGCACGGAGCGGCGGGACGGGCGCATCACGTGCTCCGGGCAGCCAATCGCTGCCGCCCCGCGGGAGGCCGCGCGGCCGAAACACCGACGGGAGCCGCCTCAGCCAACCGCGAAGGCGCGCGCGAGCTAACCCCCGAGCGGCAGCCAATCGGAAGGCGGTGCTGCTTAGGGCCCGCCCCTCCACGTGTGGGGGTGGCCCCGCCCCCGGGGTCCCGCCGCTGCCCACGGGACCGCGCGGGGCGGCTGCGGGCGGGGGAGCCCGGCTCGTATAAAGCGGCGGGGCCGCCGCTGCTCCTGCTCTTCCTCCTCCTCTCGCTCCTGCTCCTCCTGCGGCCCGCGGCGATGCTGCGCCTTCTCCTGCTTCTGCCGCTCCTCGGCGCGGCCGGCGCCTTGCCCGCCCCGCTCCGCCGCCGCCGGAGCGCCTCGCTGCCCGTCGGCCCCTACCTGACGCGCTACCTGAGCCAGCAGGTGGGAGCCGGTTGTGGAGGGAGGGACTTTCCTTGGGGAACTAGGGGGCATTTTCCGCTGTCATTAGCCTCACTCGAGCCACAGGCGGGACAGGACTAATCGCAGGTTTTTGAGTGTTTTGCAACACTCAATTATTTATAATTTATAGAAAAAACACTCAGTGCGGGGTCCTGTGGTAAAACGTTCCAAGTCTTGAGTATTCCGGTTAAGTGCGGCTATTTAAAGTGTCAGGTAATCTGCTCTCTTTTGTGTCCTTGCCCCGTATCTCGGCCCTGGAGTCGGTATTCCCGCACATGCTTCCCAGCGTGTCAGCTCCGCGGCTGCACCCCGATCGTATTTGCAAACAGCACTTGCAGGATTTTTTTTGTTTGATCACGGAATGGTTTGGGTGGGGGGGGACCTTAAAGATCAAATAGTCCCACCTTCCCCCCAGCGATGGCCAGGGACGCTTTCCCCTGGATGGAACACGGAACAGATTTCTATCACTAACTTGAGTTTTGTCACACTATCTTCTCCAGCAATTTGTTGGTGAAATCTGTGGCACGGGAACAGAGTGGAGGGCTCTGCAGTGTCGTCTTTAAGTGCTTGTGGGGTTTCCTTGTGTAAGACTCGAAACCCACCTAGGTCATGGGTTTTCATAAAAACAGCCCACAGTTCCTTTGGTGTGTTGAGGAGTGTCTGCATCGTCACCTGTTCTGTACCTGGGTTTCACAGGGCAGGCAGTGGTTCTTTCTATTGGGTTGCATGGTAAAGGAGGAGGACATTTTCCTAGTATTCTCTTGGTTTGTTTAGAATCAGGCTTGTAGCATGTGTCTGAATTTCATGCCCTGGTCTCCATAGGGAGTGGTGGGAAGGACAAGGTGTTTAATTTACAGGCATAGAATGGTTTAGGTTGGAAAAGACCTTTCAGATTATCGAGTCTGACTATTAACCCAGTACTACCAAGTGCACCACTAAATCTTGTCCCCAAGTGCCACCTCTATACCGCTCTTAAACACCTCCAGGGCTGTTAATTCAACCACTTGCCTGGGCAGCCTGTTCCAATGCTTTATAACTGTGTCAGTGAATAACTTTTTTGTTAATATCCTAACGTCCCTTGGTGCAATTTGTGGCTGGGCATCTTGGATGGTATGTGGATTAAATATGTCCTGTTTCAGCTTTGTACAAGGTGAAGTTATGACAGAGTGAGCAAAATGTGAAGATTACACTGACGGAGAGAATAGACGTAAAGAAAACAGATAACCCTCGTAAGATTATTCTGAATAACTACACAATAATTTTAGGGTCAAGGTCCCTGTTATTTGAGGTGAGAGATAGATTGGGAGGGATTTTAGTGAGAAATCCATCCACTGAGAGTACAATCTTCTGCAGTGTTACTGGTTTGGGAATGCTCCTGTTCTAAGGGTCTCCCCGCATAAATCATAGAATTCCTGTGTCTTGAAAACGTCTCTGCCTAATGTTCACTGGGGTAATGATTTGAGATTTGTGTCCCTGCATTTCCTCTAACAGCCCTGGAGCTTGATTTGTGAGCGTAGTGCAGATACCTTTGGCAGTGTGTGGCCAGCGCGGCCAGGATATCGCTCCTGCAGTGGTGCTGTAATTAACCCTAATTGTTGTGGCGCCCTGGTTGTTACACATTGTTATCATAGTATCAGTGATACTAATTCTGTGCCCTGGTCTGAACCACCCTTTGTCACCATCTGTTACACCTCTGTCCTCTTCTCCTCCCGGGGCTGTGGTGTCACCTGGCTTTTCTCCTCTGCTCTGGCACAGACAGCCCGGGTGCCGTTCAGCTGCCAGCAAAGCATCAGAGCTGCTGTGTAGTTGAGATCTGTGGATTTTGGAATGTAGATAGGTGTTGAGGGAAGGGAAGGAAGAGTCACAGTAACATCCTATTGTAAATACTGATGCCGCATCTTGTTCCCTTCCATTTCTTCCATGTTATCTTCCTCTCATGCTTCAAGCAAAATCATGTTGGCTGAGAGTGGCTGCTGCAGGAAAGAGGGAGCCTATTCACAGGCCTCGAAATCCTTGCTTTCCTTGTCCAAAGACTTACTAATATTGTTGAACAGAGTGTGAGGGGTGTATGTATTCATGTCTTTTTTGCATTCATCAAAGGTTTGAATGCCGCTGCCTGGCGCTTGAAAGATACAGGGGTAGCAGGAGAGGTCTAATCACACAGAGAGCAGAGGACACGATTTCAGTAGCACACTGTGTAGAACTGATAGCATTCAGCCCTTGTGAAACATGCACTCAGTGCTGTTGCCTGGGAATTTGTAATTGCGTTATTATTCTGTGGTGGAACATAAAACTATGATTAACATGTTAAATAGGGGTGGTGATACTTTGCCACCCCTCAGGATTGTTGAAGTTTAATTACTTATATTATATTTACTTATTAAATGAATTATCTGCTTGTGTTCCTTGCTGCCAAGTCTTCTTAGCTAAGGTTCCTGTTTTCTTGTTTCTCTCTCTTATGGTTTTCATCATAAGCTGAAATAATTTATGTAAAAGCATTCAATTAAAAAAAATACTTCATAATACGTCAAAATGTTATGCTGTCACAAAGGAAATATTTTTATACCTATTAATATTAAAAACACCCTTAAATAGAGTCTTTAAATACTTAATACTTTTACAGAAGAAAACTTTGAAAGTGTAAGTAGATTCCTTACATGAATTTTGTTGCCTAAAAAGTTACTTCTTGATCACTGGGAATAATTTATTACTGCTGCACATTGGAACCTCTGGGCACAAGTCTATAAACATATAACATTGTTTGAGGGTTTAGTGTCAGCTTTTACTGTGATTCAGTGACACTTAAGTCTGTTTTCAGAAAAATGGAGAAATAACAGGGTCAGAGTTCAGCTCAATGCTCATTTGCATTATACTTCCTCCTGTTTACCATTTTAAGTGTCAGACATCTGAGAAGATGGGGCTAAAGTCTAGAACATTGAGAAATCAGTCAAGAAATGCCTGTGTCAGTGTGACTAGCATCTTAGCTTGTTTCCTGACCTGTGTATGTATTTAATAACTCTTATTATTTTGTCTTGGAGGTGTGATTTTTTTTCTTTTCCTCTCCCTTCAAAGTAACTGATGTCTTTCAGCCCTCTACTCCTCCTGTGTATGGGTGAAATTACCACAGTAATTTCATGCAGACCTAGAATGGTAGATGGCCCTTGAAGGAGAAACTCTGCTATCAGCCACATCTTTACATCAATAAATTTTATCTGTGTAGGGGATGATGGTTTCCTTTAGAGCTTTTCTGATGTACTAGCATGACTCCTATAGGCAAATCTGGTCTCACTTCTGTGGTAGTTTGCTTACCTGCTAAGCAGTTGGTTGAGATTTGTGTGTTAAATTAATCCATCCAAAATGGAACTTTACAGAGAGAATGATGTCTAGAACGTATAGAGCTGTATCAGGATCACCACTCTTGGGATGGCTTCTTTGTAAGCAGCTGTCTGTGACCACAGTTCAAATTCATTGGAATGACTTGGTGAGGCATCCAAGATCCATCTAGTTCTCTTTACCCGAGTAGAAATAATCTTACAGCACACTGCGGAGGGTCTGGAGTCAGCCAGTTCTGACTTTTGGGGAGCCTTGTCTTGTACCTCTGTGTCTCTGTCCTTGGCACACATGTCAGTGTTGCAAAAACCATAGCCTGAGAACTTGTGGTGCTTTATGTGCAGTACTGCTGAGAGCACAGTGCCGTAAAATTCCTGATATTTGAAGGCTTCTCAGTGATAAACATAGAAAGGAGAGTGGATGTGGTGTCCCTTCACTCAGTTTGATAATTGATGGCTGTGTGAGACTCCCATGTGTTGGTGAACCCTTCACCTCAATCACAGTTTGTGAACTCTTATGATTTTGTCTAAGAATCAATGTAACAAGCACAAACTAATTTCTGTTCAGTAACTTACTGAGACTGGTCCTTCAATCAGATTGTCTTTTGAACTAATCCATGTCAATTGTGTCACCCCTTCCAAAAGAATGATTCTGATTGCATTTAATAACTTCCTAGGTTTCACACCTATGTCTGTATTTCATAGTAAATTCACATGCAAGCCTTTGTGCTCTGAGATGCATCCACATTTCATATTGCATGTACATAAAAGGAAGATATGTTGAAGCTTCAAAGTGATGAAGTTCAAAAAGTAATGCAATTTGATCCTTTCTGGCTTTATCAGAAGTCTTTAATACCCTGTTTGGTATTACAGACTGAAATTCTGAAGTATAGAAAATAAAAGCCCTGATTGAAAATGTGAAAACTAGAATGCAAGGTTCAAGCCAGAAAAGAATTTGAGAAGGACTGCAAAGAGGAAGTGAAGGTACGTATTTTTTTTAGACATGGTTCTTTCTGTTTTACAGAAAGGATTATTAAGAGGAAGCGAACGAATAAAAGAATGTAGTGCTTTAATTTTAAATCAATACTACATCAAAAACCAATTTGACTTCTTCAGGTTTCTTCATGAATGTGCAGAGTTAAGGAAAGTGTGGTGAAGAACTTGGCTCATCTTTTTATGGCAATGTTGTCTTAATTTATCAAATTAGTCAAAACTCAGGGTGCAGTTTTGCTCTTAAACGTTGCATCTCTTGTACTCACAAGAAAGAAGTTTGCATTTATGGAGCAAGGTATCATTAATCCAATTCAGCATTTTTTAGTATTTGAAATTTTTACTGTTGTATGTAAATGAGTGTCACTAAACATGTGTGTTCTATGCAACAGTCACATATAAATGTTTTCTAAACCTATTGAAGTAGTTTTCAATCATGGGTCTAAAACTTGCTTAGGAAGACATTGAGATGGATTGAGGTTATAATTTTTAATTGTGGTTAGCATCCTATTGTGACTCAGGTTGGTGTCTCAGAATAGTAACAGATGTCGGGAAGGGTTAAGATGGGTTTATTTTCCATGCCTGGCACCATAATACAATAGCACTTTTGGCTTCTGGTGAAGGAAAAAACAAAGTGCTTTTTACAGGGCCCCTTGGTACCAATTAAAAATTATGCTGGTGTATAGAGAAGAAGTGATGCTGATGTTTGTCTCTGAAGTGAATTACTTGGAATATGTTTTACTCATCAAATGGTACAGGAGTACTTGGCAGCTCTTACTCTGTGATTTCATAGCATGATTTAAAATGGGAACTGTAAGCTATAAACCAGGTCCACAAACAGGAACAATAGCTCTGATTCAGTGGGCAGGAAAAGGGGGAAGTACTTGTTAAAGCTTGTCAGTGAATTTTTATTTTTATGCACTACTTATCTGTGGGGTCACAATGCAGACATCAGCTTCTCAAATTAAGCAGGAAACAATTTCCTCACAACTTGCAGCCTCTTCCTTCAAGTGAGCAGTTAATACTAGTGACTCAAAAATATCAATGATCACTACTCCCTCATTGAAAGTGAGTGTTTCATATCTCACTGGCTTTAATCGTTAAAAGCTGTAACAGGCCAGTGAAAGATTTCTGATGGATTGTCTGGGTTAAAGAAAGTCTAAAGAACAAAACAATAAGCAGAACTGCATATGGCTGAAGTAGCAAGCTGTTCACCAGCTGTTGTAGTGCTACCGTCAGGTGTGCTGTGTGTGGTGGTTGTTCTCTAAACATACCCAGTGAGCAAAGAACAAAACTCCTGATCCTTGTTGGCTGTTGTTTCTAACTTTAAAATGAAGTAACAGCTTTTTCAATTATTCACGGCTGCAGCCAAGATACAGTTTATGAACAAGTTCACCCTTGTGTCAGGCTTAAAGCCAAAGCGATTATGTGAAGATTACCTGGAAAAGGTGCTTGTAGACTGAAATTTGAGATGTGTGTCTCTTTCCTGAAGAGGAGATGGCTCACTGAAGAGCCTACCTGCGTGGGATAGCAGGGAGCTATGATACTGTGTGATGTCTTTTCCCTCTGATTACTGATATGGACACACTTGGTGATGCAGGGAGCTGCGGATGATATTTCCCTGAATGCTGCTGGTTTCCCCATCATCCTGTCTACCAATGTATTGCAGCCCTGCAAGCAGAAGTTGTTCCTTGGTGTTGCAAGCTTGCCGAAGCAGCAGTTGTTACATGGTCTTTTCGCTATTGCGTCAGGGCTCTAGAAGTAATTGCTCCTTTGATGCTTTGTTTTCTGAAATTTTCTCCCCCCCCACCTAGATGCTCATTAGAATTGGTGTCACTTAAGTGCATGATCCACAGTGGGTTGTGTAGAATACTTAGCCTTTTAATACTGATAAGCTGCCATCCCTGCACTGAGCTTCTGACACTTTGTCCATGCTCTGCCTAATTAGAAGATTATCTGGATAGATGACAGGACAGTTTTCATAAGCAGAATCTGAAGATTCAATTGCAGCACAAAACAATTAATGATTTATGGAAGTTGAAATCAATTTGTTTGTGTTCTCATTAGCTGATTGGGCTTCAGACATAAAAATAACCTTTCATCATGTACTGTTTGTTTCTAACAAGGGCTGACCTGAGTACCCTGGTGCTTTCCTACAGCATATCCTGTAGCTGTTTAAATGTTCTGTGGTCTTTTCAAGTGCCTGTCCAAACTGTGTGACTCAGGGCAGGGGTAGACTTCCTGTCTGAAGTTTCCCTTGTTCATGTCTTTTAATCACTGAAGAGATAAATCAGTGCTAAAAATCAGACTTCCTTAAACAGCATCACAAGAGCAGGTGCTGTGGTTTCTGCAGCATAAGAGAAGCTTCAGAAAGAGACATGAAGTGTAAAATCATAGACACATTTAGGCTGGAAAAGACCTTTAAGATCATCAAGTCCATCTGTAATGTAACACTGCCAGGTTTATCACTAACCCGCGTGCCTAATCAAAGGCCAGCGTGTTCTCAAGGACGCAGTTGCAATGCCAGATTCTTTCTATTGCAAGGATCCTAAGATTGCATTTGCTTTAAGGGCATATTTGGCTGGAAGCTGATTACAGTCAAGGAAAACTTGGTAACAGTTGCTCAAGACCATCTCAATAGTTGAATAGAAGTTGGAAACAATAAATAGTCAAAAAGCATGTCTATTGTTATCTGTATGGTTTGGTAAATGTGATTGATTAACAAATAAAACTAAATCTGGTGAACAAAACCTCTGAATTATGGTGCTTGTGGAAAATGACAATGACAGAGTCAATCTCAGCTTGGATGAGTGTACTCTTTGCTGGGTAGAAAATTGGCTGGATAGTTAAGCCCAGGGAGTGATGGTGAGTGGGGTTAAATCCAGCCGCTGGTCTTCTGGAGGGCAGGAAGGCTCGGCAGAGGGATCTGGACAGGCTGAATCAATGGGCTGAGGCCAACTGTATGAGGTTCAACAAGGCAAAGTGCTCAGTCCTGCCCTTGGGTCACAACAACCCTAAGGAGGGCTACCAGCATGGGGAAGAATGGCTGGAAAGCTGCCCAGGGTAAAAGGATCTGGGAGTGCTGGTCAACAACAGCTGAACATGAGCCAGCGTGTGCCCAGGTGGCCAAGAAGGCCAATGGCATCCTGGCCTGGATCAGCAATAGCGTGGCCAGCAGGACCAGGGCAATGATTGTCCCCCCGTACTGGGCACTGGTGAGGCCACACCTTGAATCCTGTGTCCAGTTCTGGGCCCTTCACTACAGGAAAGACATTGAGGGGCTGGAGTGTGTCCAGAGAAGGACAGTGGAGCTGGGAAAGGGTCTGGAGCACAGGTCTGATGAGGAGTGGCTGAGGGAACTGAAGTGTTTAGTATGGAGTGAGGGAGGCTGAGGAGAGACTTTAATGTTCTCTGTAACTTCCTGAAAGGCGATTGTGGGGAGGTGAGTTTCTGTCTCTTAAGTAACAAGCAATAGAATGAGAAGAAATGGCCTCAAGTTGCCCAGGGGAGGTTTAGATTGGATAGTAGGAAATCTTCACTGAAAGGCTTGTCAGGCACTGGAACAGGATGCCCAGGGAAATGGTGGAATTGCAGTCTCTGGAAGTGTTCAAAAGGTGTGTGGATGTGGCTCTTGGAGATGTGCTTTAGGTGTGGGCTTCTCAGTGCTGGGGTAGTGGTTGGACTCAGTCTTAAAGGTGTTATTCCAGATGAAGCAGTTCTGTTATTCTTATCTATGATCCTATCTCTTTGAAATTTTAGGTATTTATGTCTAAGACTTTGCAGTTAGAGGGTTATGCAGCCTGCAAGAAGGTGCAGTTTACATCTCCCTGCTCTTTCAGAGCATCAAATGATGATGCATTTCAACAGAGGGGTGCAAATCTTCAATCTCTGCTGTGCCTTGCACAACTATCAGCCTAGAAAGCAAGGAAACACCTCATTCCTTGTATTTAAAATTAAAAAGATGAAACAAAGTTAAGCTTAATTTTCTTGTCTTTTTTCCCCCTCCCTTTTCTGCACTAAGTGAGCAGGGACAAGCATAGAATCTTAGCAGGTGCTGGTGGGATCAAACGTCAGTCCTGGCAGGCTATGATACACATAAATGTGCGATGGGAGGAAACAAAGCAATAAGAATAGCAACAGGGAGGGAGACCTGATTTAAAACTGAATTTTATTAATTTTATTTAGCATTCATTTCTGATTCTGTGTCTCCCCTGCCATGAAGAACCAAATAGTATGTGAGTTTGTATTTTCTTATTGGTACTCTACAGCTGCAGTGGTGTACATGAGCTTGAATATTTAATTATTTGTAATAGAACTCAACAAAATCTGTCCCCCACCCCCTTCCACTTTGAACATGGTGTTATACAAAGATGACAAGAAAGTCCCTGCCCTCGTGAACCTCAAATTTGAATAGAGGAAGCAAAGGTTATAAGAGGAAACAACACTAATAGGGCCAACTGACTGGAGTCCCACAGCCCATCAGGAGTAAAAACAGGAATAGAAATATATCAGTGAAATCCCAAAGAGGCTAGGGTCCACTCTGCTGTTCACACAGAAGGATATCCTCAGGCTATCCCGTATCTTCCTGTTCTCAGGAAATAATTCAGACAGGATAAGCACTCAAAACAACTCCATGGATGTGTGGAGAGTAAAGTGTGACTTAAAATCCCCTGGCTTCTCACCAGTAAAACAACTGCCTTGATTTCACATGGGATATCCAATTTGGGAAAATAAAGCTATCGCAGAGAGGATTGAAATTCAAGGCATCACAGGAAGGCCTTCAGACGCTCACAGTCTTGCCAGAAACTTAAAAGCATAAAACCATCAGGTGCTGATTTACCACCTCAGATGCTTTTGGTTAGATGCTGCCCTGTGAATTATAGTTTTTTTTGGTAAAGGCGTGGCTTTGCTGCCCTGTCTCTGTAGTCACTGATAACCTTAAGGCGCTGCTGAGAAGGAACTGGGTTTTAGGCCACATGTCCTGTTTTGTCTTTGTACTCTACTCATTGCCCAAGTTCCTGAATACTTCCAGAAGTATATTAAGCAGACTAACATCTGTACAATAACTAACATCTGTTGTGCCTTTTTTGTCTCCTCCCCAGGGGAGATATGTGGCAGAGTGGCTTGTTTTATTTTAAATGGACTTTAAAAAAAACAAAAAAACCACTTTGAGATAAGTAATCTTTGAGAGCTCAACAAAAGCATGTGGTACATGTGCACATGCAAGGTAAAGATACAGAAAGATGCTGTATAGTTCAAACAGAAGGCACCAAGGTGGGGTTTGGCCCTTCCTCCCAGTGTGAGTTTGTTCAGTGAACCAGTCTGGGGAAGGTGGCTCACCCTGAGCTGATGAGCTGCACTTCTCTGTAGAAAGTTTCTCTGAGCCGAAGGATCAAAGCTGCAGACTTGAGCCTTCAGCATGGTGCTCTCATCAGCCTTGTGGGCTCAATGCCTTGTGCTGCCCACTGACGTTTGTCATCCAGTTCTGGGAGTGCAGTTCCCAGCAGCCCTGCCTTGGATAGTGGCTACAATCTTCCATCAGAGCTACATGCCTCTCGAGCCATCTGTTGTATGTGTGTTTTTATTTTCACCAAATGCTTTGTGAGTCTTTGGCTCAAAGGTGTGCAGGAAAATATGAGGCTTTCTTAACTGAACAATGTTCATAAAGGTTTTTGTATGTGCAACTAAAATTTTGTTGCTGGCTTCGCCATCCTGCCTGCCTCAGCTGACAGGAGTTTCTCTTAAAAACTTATTCATAATTTGTGACTTTCAGTGCTGCTTTCTCTAATTCCGTCCTTCCTCTTATTAGTATCAGAATGACTGTTCGTGTGTCAGTAGATCATACTTTCATGTGTAAAACATTTTTGTTGCATCACTGATGATGACTGTTTTACTATTTTTTACCGAACTTGCTGGATAGTCCTGTTTACAGAAGCTTAGAACTTTGGGCTGAGAAACTGGTTTGCATTAATTCTAGAATAGTTTAGTTTTAGAAGGGAACTTTGCCATCCTCTCATCAAACCTCCCCTACAATGCAGGGCCAATTTCAAAATTGTTTAGGATTGCTCAGTATCTTGTACTTACTGCTGACATCCTGGCTACAGATGGAATTATAAAAATTTTAATTGGAAAAACCACATATCTGCTAGTAGTATACCATTACCATTGTTTTAACCGGCAGTAAAGGTATTTTAAATGTGTACTAAATGGATTTTTTTTTTCTTTTTGTTGTTGTAGTCTGTTCTAATCAAGCATGGTTGTAAAAAATCATTGCTTTTATCTTACTCCTTTTGCATAAATGTGGGGAAAACCCCCTTTCTGGTTCAACATTTTAATGACATCTGACCTAAGGGAAAACTACAAAAATACCTGGTTAATTGGAGTTGTACAGTATGCTTCACACAGTTGCTGGGGTTTGTTACCTGTTTGCATACCTGTTCTGTAAAGAACGGTGGAATAAAGGAGTTGTTTGAATGAGACCCAGCAGCTCCTGTGCAGAGCCCTGTGTGTTCCTGCAGTGCACTTTGGCTACACAACAGCTCCATCTGTTGTTCCTGAACTGCAGCTTTCCCTGCGTATCCAAACCTTTCACTTCACGATTTTATATTGATTCTTGGGCTTCTTCCCTCTGGCTTGACACATTTTTGCACAGTTTTTAATCTTGTGAGGGTGAGGAGATACTCCTTGGGACAACTCCACACTGTGTTTTGATGTTCTGGATTTAGAATTTCTTTGAATTTCTTGGCAATAATCAGCATTTGTGACACTTTCTTCTCGGACTGCTTTACAAACATTAGGTTTTGTTTTGTTTTGGATTTTTTTTCACATATGTTGTATGTCTTACCCTTGCAAAGACAAACTACTACAAGCTATGAAGCTACATCATCCAGCAACAAAGGAATTTCTGCTCTTTGATTGAGTAATAGCTACTGGTGATTTTTAATTTTTTCTGGAGAAGTCTGGACTTGTGTCTGTTCTGCCTGGGATCTTGCACATGCCCATGGTTGGATATGCTATGAATATGATGAACAGAGGGAATTTAGCTGTTGTGGGACTATCAAATTTCTACAGATTGAGGGAGGAATAGGAAAGAATAACATGGCTGATGGCAGTGAGGGAGTGTACAGCATGTCATAGTCAAGACAGAGAATCATGACACTTTGATCAACATGGTTACTAAAACCACCAAAAGAGAATGTAAATTCCTGTGGTTTTTCTCCCTCTTGGTTTTGAGAGACAGACTCACTAGAGCATTGTGAATTTATGGTTTGTTTTGGGCAAGTAGATTTGCAGATTACATCAGAGGAAAACTGTAGTAAATCACATCTCTAAAGAAAACTAGCCATAGTTTGGGAAAATATATGCATATTGGAGTATCACTGTCCTAATTTTCTAGCTCCTGTGGAACAGGAACAGTAAGATGGGCTTTAGAATCTGTTCTGCACAATGTCCCGTTGGATACACTCAGCCTGGTGTCAAAATTTTTTTCTACCTGTTTTTTGTTTTGTTTTGTTTTCCCTCACCCTGGTTTGGTTTTTTCGGTGGTTTTTTGTTTTTGTTTTTGTTTTTTTTCTGTTGCATGTTAAAATGCCTGCACTGGCACATATCTTTGTAGTTAAAAAAGTTGAATACTTTCTGGGGTGTAGTCCTCTGGTTGGAACTCTGGCTTCAGGCAGGAAGGATGCAGAATTAAGTTTTAAAACTAAATGTTTAATAGTAGATGATTCCATAAAGGGCAAACAGGACACATGGTCCTTTTTTTCCTATCTCTCGAAAGCAGCCTAACCAGAAATTTTAAATAGAAAAAGATACTTCTCCCCTTTACAAACAGACCTGGAACAAAAGATGTCTTAGTTGCACTTTCTAATAGTATTGGAGTTTATTAGACTATACAGTGACTTTTTAGATGTGCCTTAACTGATCTTCCTCTTTAATTGTCCCAAGGTCTTATGACCAAAGACTTTTTCAGTTGCTGACCTTGTTCTGCCTTTCTACATCTAAACACTCTTAACAGGCGAAACTAAAATTAGTGATAACTGTGCAGATGGAAAACAAGCAGGTGAGTTGTCAGTGTAAAACAAGCCCAGCATGTGTTCTCCATACTTGAGTTCAGTGAAAGAGCCCTTAAGCACACACATGATAACATCACCGTCTACTTATGAGTAAGGAGTAAATGGCCTCCCTGAGGAAAACTGTAGAAGTATATAAAATAGTTTTATTTGGGTTTGGAAGCGGTCACTGAAGTCACTTATTGAAAGCAAAGACCTTGTCTCTGTCCACACCATGCACAGACCTCCCCCTGCTCCTGCTGTTGTAGGAGCAGGGGGAGGTCTCCCACTTGAGTCCTCCCACTTAAGTCCAAGAGTGAGTAACCTTTGAGAGAGTTCAGAAAAGGCATTTTGCAGCAGATTGTGTGTCTGAAATAAGTTCCTGTGCTCTCTGTGCTTATATTTGCTCCCAAAGCAAATATAAGTACTGGGTGTGGAGTAGGTGGATCCTGCAGGTCAAGAGTTGGGCTTTTCTGAGCTACCTAAAGGAATCTGCCTGGCAGATATGTTGCTGTGATAACAGAGAGTGCATGGATTTGTGTGTGATCTGCTGCTTTTCAACATGAACTTGCAGATGTTCCCAAAATAGGGAATGTGAAAGTTTAGTTCCTGTAGCATCTGAGAGGTGTGGCAGAATTTTGGGGGTAATGGCAGATGGATGGGCGAGCAGAGATCCTCAAGCCAGCAGATGTCAGGCTGTTACCACCAGCAGGAACTATGAAAGGAAAAGGTGAATTGATGCACTGATGAAAGTCAAAATTGGGAAGCTACAGGTCATCTTCAGCTGATGAATAAAGGCAGTGGTGAACTGTGAATACATGGTAATTAAGTAGCATAGATATTCTCAAGTAGTTCTGTGGTTTGGTTTGAATTTTTTATATTTCATAGTAAAAGCCTGCATGGATATTTCAGAATAAGATTATGCCTATTCAGGGAGTTAGTTGTAAAAGCAATGGATAAACTTTCCAGTGTGGATGAATGCTAGGGAAGGGTCAAGGTGGATAGTGAATACAAAGCAGTATGAGTAAAAGCTGGGAAAAAATGACCTTAGGAATTGAGTTTCTGATGAGGGAATAAATCTGACACTGTGGGGTTTGGGTTAAGGGGTATGATGTATAGGCCAGCAATATTTGTAAAGCAGTGGAAAGCAATAAAAACTCACTTTCTAACAAGAACCTATTTAAACTTAATTCTTATGCCAGAAGGAGGAAGGAAAGAGGTGGGACTTTTGGGTTTACTTTTGGGGTTCTTTTTTGTTTAGTTTGCTGATTTTTTTTAATAAGGCTAGTAAGGTTTTCCTGAGACTGAAAACATCTTGTGATGACTCTTTTTACTTGTTGATACAGTTTTATTGCATGAGATACTTTGTGACCTCTCAGCAGATTTGTCTGACTTCCTAAATATATTTAGAATATCTGATGTTAGGATACTATAAAGAGGGCATGGATTTTTTTTCTTAATGACTGAAAATATAATTTCTCCTTCAGTATATTCACCTGTAATTTTGGCTATTATTTTTTTTCAAAAAGCAGAAATAATGTGAGGAATTAAGAATATAAATTAATTTAATGACTTTTTTTTTTAATCTGCAAAGTAATTGCCAGCACTCCCAGTGGACTCCAGGATCGGTTCTAGCTTTCTGAACATGTTGCTGTTCCTTGTTCTTACAGATCGATCACTTTGGATTTGATGAAAATCATACATTCCAGCAGCGGTACCTGATAGCAGATCAGTACTGGAAGAAGGACAGTGGGCCAATACTGTTTTATACAGGCAATGAAGGAGACATTGCATGGTTCTGCAACAACACGGTACGTGGAAAATAGTGGAATTACAGTCCTACCTTCCAGTAATGGCACACTGAGAAAGGGAGTAGGAACAAGAAGACAGTCTCAGAAGGTCGTTGACAGATAAGTTTGTAATGATTGCTGTGTTTGTTATCAGAGGAAGGGCAAGCTGAACAAGAGCACAGAAAAAGTTTTAGGGGGCTCAGGGTCCTATCTGAAGCCCAAACAATCCAAAGGGATGCACTTGTGTTAAGTTCCTGGAGTAGTGAAGAAAATTCCTAAATGAAACATCATAAGGTGCCTTGAGCTAAGAATTCAGAAAACTGGACCAAGTTAAACTTATCCTAGTACATTAGATTCCGCAGGTAAAATGGGAGGTTTTCATGTTTGGATTTTTTTCTCTATTAAGAAAACTATGAAGGGAGCCAGAAATCAAAGCTAGATAATTCTTATTCTCTGCAATACCTGTGGAAGTTTTTACTTCCCTGACTGATACAAATGTAGAATGGAGTGTGTGGGTATTCTTCAGCCATTTCAATACAAAGTCCAATACAACACAACAGGAGGTGGCATGTGCTGAGCTGAAGGCCACCAAGGTCTGCTTGCATGTTTTGTGTTGTCAGCAGATGATCTCTGTCTGCTTCTTTCCACAGCTGGTGGTAACAAACTGTTATCAACAAGTAATAACAAGTTGTACTTATTAGTTGAAAATAACTGTATTGCAATGCTCTAGATTATTGCTTATTGCCAAACAAGTTTTGTGTTTTCTGTAGTGTAGTCCTAGCTCAAATGCATGCTTTTTTCCTGTAGCCTTTTTTTATTTCCTGTAGATTAAGCTCATGCCATAGGTGTTCTGTTATGATTGCCTGTGTGTTGTCACAAAACAAGGATGCTTCATATTTTGCACCATTAAAATATACATAGTGTCTTTGTATGTATCACCTTCTCTGGGTTGATATCTGTTTTGTGTGTTTTCTTACTTCAGTGATACTTTAAAACCAAATTGTGCTCTTTCTAGTGGCATTTTGATAGTGATATCTTTCTAATCAAAGAATTGGAGTACACTAGAAACTAGAGACTTTTAAACAAGTTGACTCAATTATTTTCAATGTTTGTTTTCCTCCAACCAGGGTTTTATGTGGGATGTGGCTGAAGAACTTAATGCCATGTTGGTATTTGCTGAACATAGATATTATGGAGAATCTTTGCCCTTTGGGAATGACTCTTTCAGCGTAAGTGCCATCTTTTGTCTTCCTATTAAATGTATTCCATACAAATGTAATCCTCTGTATTTTAATTCTTGCCAGGGAAATGAGTGTTAACTTGAGTAAGATGTAATGTTTTTGTAACTATCAATTCTAGGATAAAAATAAAATCAGAGTTTTGTTTTTTTTTTTTTAGCGCTTCAAGGGACGCCTGCAAAGAATATTTCATTTGTTCTCAGGCATAGATTTAGACCTGTGATTTTAGCTGTAGACTTGATTTTAGCTGTAGCTACTCTGGGATGTGGAAAGACTGCTGCTGGAAATAACTTGTGCTGTCCATAACCTGCCTTCTTTCTCTCAGGATTCCAAGCATCTAAATTACCTGACATCAGAACAAGCTCTGGCAGACTTTGCAGTACTTGTTGAGTACTTAAAGACGACCATTGCAGGAGCCAGGCACAGCCCAGTCATAGCTATTGGAGGATCTTATGGAGGAATGCTTGCAGCCTGGTTTAGGATGAAGTATCCCCATGTGGTGGTTGGGTGAGTGTGCTCATGCTGCTTAAACAGAGCAGGCATTTGTTACTTTGGTGCTGTAAATATTACTGCTCTGGGGAAAGTACCATAATTCAAATTTTTCAGTACTGGAAGAAGGAATCAAGTTACTTTGAATTTGGGAAGAGGCACCGTTTACCTAACAAAGGCAACTGTAGGTCAGCAGGTACTGGATGGTGTATTTTGTCAGAGTTATCTGTTAGACTTGTGAAAACAGCATGCGAACACTGTCTTAGCACCTGATTTTGTTTTAGGGTCTCCAGACTTCCTGATGGCAGGTCTTTAGTCTCTTCAATACCCTAGTTACCCTCTTGGAAACAAGCTAGAGAGTAAATTTTTGTGGAACAGGGCTCTATTTATTTGAGTTCGCACAATGCCTAGTGAGAAAGACTCATTGATAGATAAGAATGAAAAACAATAAAGTAATCAAGTCTGAATTTCTACCTCTTGTATTTGCTGATATTGCTTTACTAGTGTCCAAGACTTGTATCCTCCAGCAGTCTCTGCATGCCAACCTGTGGAATAATTTTGCAGCATTATGGTTAGTTCACCTAGAGCACATTGTCCGAGCTGAATTGTAAATGCTGCTTAGATAGTGGCTGTGGGGAGGGTATTGGCCAGAGGAGGGAAGTTCATTTTGCAGGGGTTCAGGATCTCTTTATGTCCTTTTGCAGAGCTCTGGCAGCCTCTGCCCCCATCTGGCAGTTTGGTGATTTGGTTCCATGTGGTACGTTTTTCAGCATAGTGACCAATGATTTCAAAAAGAGTGGCGCAGGCTGCTCAGAGAGCATCCGGAATTCCTGGAATGCTATTAATCACCTTTCCTCAACAGGTAAGACCTCACCAATGCTTTTTCGAAGAATAGTAGTGATCAGGATTGTGTTACGACTTTCACCTCTGTACATACTGGGTTTTTTGAAACTCTACTGCTGGTACTGAAAACTGCCAAGTGAACTTAGCACTACTTTTAGATGCCTGTTTGGTTGTGTCACAAACTTCTTTCAGGTCTGGTGGGATGCAGAATCCAGATCCAAACATCCCTAGGTTAGATAATAACAGACTTCAGATCAGAACCTCAAGACTTACATTCCTTCTGACAAAATAGGCCAGATGTACTTCTTTTATAGTAATGACTTTTTTTTGCCAACTGAGGCGTTCAGGAAAAGAATTATTGTAATCATTATGAACTCAATGATAGGGACTCAGCTGGACTTGAGGATCTTTTCCAGCCTAAGTGATTCTGTGATTATGCAACTACCTGAAAAGAAGTTGCAGTGAGATGCTGACTAAAACTTGATCTGCTGTGCTGGTATGTATGTGGAATAGTTTCACTAAATTAGTTAGGCTAAGCAAAAATATTTTTTAGTAGCAGCACAACTGACCTATGTGTTAATGGTACTATACACTAAATATTATCCATTTATTTTTATTAAAGATGCAGGTTTGCAGTGGCTTTCCAACACATTTCATTTGTGCAGCCCTTTAAAAAATCTTCAGGATGCTGCTGTATTGAAAAATTGGCTGAGTGAAACATGGGTAAATTTGGCTATGGTGGATTATCCCTATAAAGCTGACTTCTTGCAGCCTCTTCCAGCTTGGCCTATACAGGTAATTTAGAACCAATATCTTGTAGAATTGACCATTTGGTTTAACTAATTCTCTCCTTCTCTCCTAGCTTGCACCTTTTCCTTTATTTTCTTGGCTCCATAGAACCAATGTGACTGAGAAAAGACATCCAAGAAAATATTTTGTGCATGAGCTGGTTTGTTGCCTAATTGCTACTTGTAGGTCTGATAGGTTATATCAAGAGCCCAGGAGAAGAAAAGTGCCAGGAATGAGAACCCTCAGCTGTCCTGCAGAGCTGTTCTTGAGCAGCAGAAATGCTGCACAAAAAGCACATGCAATTAGAGTTTCTCATGTAAGACTTAGCTGACAGAGCTTGCAACTGAAAAAGTTTTGAGCTTGTGTTCTTTTTTTATGTAGGAAAACTAGTGAGAGAGAAAATGTGGATCTCCACAAACATATTCCTTGCAGGGACCCTTCTCAAAGCAGAACCTCTTTTTACACTTGCAAGCCTTCAGTTGTGCAGTTCTGTTTACCCACAGTGCTCTCTTCAAGATTTCTGTTTCCTTGGAGTGTTTTTATTCTTTTAAGACTCTGGCTGAATTTCCCTGCAGGACTTTGAGTTACTGTGTAAGGTAGGTGAGACAGATAAGATACGAGTATTTTAGGCAGCAGTTAATTATAAAACAAAATCTTTCCCTTGTGTAGAGGTACCTGATGGAGGAGAGAGGGACATTCATCTGTCCTATGTGGCTGTCTGCAAAAAGCAGTATAAACACCTTGAAAATAATTTCTGCTTTTTTATCAGTCTGAAAAAACCCAAGAAACATGCTCACCTCCACCACTGTCCATGTTACCTCTGTTTGACTGAGGTATAAACCTAACCTAGAAAAAGCCACAACTCACCTGGACAATATTAATATACGAAATCTGGTTTATATAAGCTGTTAAGATACTTTCCTTTCTGAAACAGAAGCTGTAATACAACTCTGAGGGTGAGGAAGATGTGGACTTGATGATCTTGGAGGTCTTTTCCAACCTTAATGAGTAGCTGGATATATATATATATATATATATGGATATATAGGTATGTATGTTGTTTAATCTGTTCTGTTTCGAGCTACTTACATCAAACTGCAGGGAACCCCAGTCTATACCTGGAACTTCTCTATTATATATCTGTATGTGTTGTCTTTAATTGCTAAAGGAACTAAATACTATTTATTAAATATAATCTATTTTAAAGTATGGGAAATAGATTGAAGAATTTGGTGAATTAAACATTAAGGTGGCACTGTTGGGGTTTATAAATTTTTTTTTAATCAGGAAATACAAAGTTTCAGGTTCCTCATAGTAGCATGCACCACACACATATAATACTGCTTTTTCTGATAATGCTCAGGATATATAATTTCATAGGCACTCTCTGGAAGTGATCTGACTGTACTTGGAAAAGAAATTAATATCCTACTAGGTATCATGTAGTAATATTTAATTCCTATAGATTTAGACTTCTCCTCCTCTCTTCATTGCAGGAAGTCTGCAAGTTCTTGAAGGATCCCAGTCTCTCCGAGAAATTGTTGCTGCAGAATGTTTTCCAGGCAGTAAATTTATATTACAATTATACAGGAGAAGCCTCATGCTTAGATGTCTCGCAGACAGCAACAAAGAGTCTGGGTGACATGGGTTGGTACTACCAGGTATGCACACTAACCTTTATAAGTTGCAAGTCAGTGAGAGTTTTTTGTGCTAGAGCTGTTGAGAGTTGTCATTTAGCTGTCAATATATTGTGCCAGATGTTATGATGTACTGATGACAAATGTAGTCACAAACCAAGTATGATTGTAGTGGGGAAGGCAGAGCAGAAAAGAGGAGCAGCTTACTCAGAAGGTTTATGTTGTATCTTCATTATCTAGCTAATTATTGAGCTTCAGCTCTTCATATAGACTGGAAAATGATGTACAGCAGGCAATTGTAAATTATGTACAGCCGTCACATGTGTGAGGCTTGACAAGACCAAGTAACAGGTCCTGCCTTTGGGTCACAACAACCCCAGGCAGTGCTACAGGCTGGGGGGAGAGTGACTGGAAAGCTGCCCATTGGAAAAGGACCTGAGGGTGCTGGTTGATAGCAGCTGAATATGAGCCAGGAGTGTGCCCAGGTGGCCACGAAGGCCAATGGCATCCTGGCCTGTATCAGCAATAGTGTGGCCAGCAGGGCCAGGGCAGTGACTGTCCCCCTGCACTGGGCACTGGTGAGGCCACACCTCGAATCCTGTGTCCAGTTCTGGGCCCTTCACTACAGGAAAGACATTGAGGGGCTGGAGCGTGTCCAGAGAAGGGCAGTGGAACTGGGAAAGGGTCTGGAGCACAAGTCTGATGGAGGGGTGGCTGAGGGAGCTGAGGGGGTTTATACTGGGGAAAAGGAGGAGGCTGAGGAGAGACCTTAATGCTCTCTACAGCTCCCTGAAAGGAGATTGTGGGGGAGGTGGGTTTCTGTCTCTTAAATAACAAACAATAGAATTAGAAGAAATGGCCTCAAGCTGTACCAGGAAAGGTTTAGATTGAATATTAGGAAAAATGTCAAGCACTGAAACAGGCTGCAAAAGGAACTGGTGCAGTCCCCATCCTTAGAGTTTTTTTAAAGACCCTATTCAATTTGGTACACAGTTTAGTGATGGACTTGACAAGTTCAACCATAAACTTAAGTCTATGGTTGAACTTGATCTTAAAAGGTCTTTTCCAACCTAAATGGTTCTGTAGTAGTTTGGTACTACTTATTGATCAAATGCTGTTTGAGCTTTCTTTTTTAAATACTGCAGTAACAGCTATTGGATGTTCTCTTGGGAATACACTTTATTGACCTACCCTTTCTTTCAGGCTTGCACTGAGATGGTGATGCCTTTATGCACAGATGGTGTCCATGACATGTTTGAGCCTCAGAAATGGGACTTTGATGCACTTTCAGAAGAGTGTTACAGGACGTGGGGAGTGAGGCCTCGCCTCTCGTGGGTTCTTTCTATGTATGGAGGAAAAAACATCAGCTCACACAGCAACATCATCTTCAGGTGAGCCTTGTTTTAGCTGATAGTGTAGAGTCTTCCACCAGTTTGGGTTGTCAGTCCAGAGAATTTGCCCCAAGTAGCAAAGGGATGTGTTTCCAGCACTCCAGCTGAATGAGTGATGGGCATGCTTTGTGTTGCTATTGAGAGTAAAATGGTCAGTCTGCAGTGGTCAACAAAGCCAACTGTTCTGTTACTGCCTGTGTGACTCTAAAAGAAGAATCTGGGCTGGAATTCTGCAAGCATCATCATTTTTCCATGTGGATTCGTTCCTATCTTGTTGCCAAAATCCAGGTTTCCCATGCTGGTAAATTCCTACTTTTATGAACCCAAAGCACTGTCACTTACACATAAAAGGAAAGTCTAAATGAGTTCTAGCTTATAACACAGAATCTTGGTCACCAAAATTATTGCTCTGAGTGATAGCCTTGTGAAGGGGCTGGCATGATATTCCTTTTTCCCTTTGATACAGAAAGGAGAGGGAAGTAACTTTGGGAGTTTTTCTGTTACTGCCAACAACCCTTTTCATTTAGTGGCATTTAGGCAAGTTTCAACAAACTCGTGTAAGATCCAAATACAAAGATGTTTCTATTTTAATAAGGAATACTGGTAATACAACAAAAGTTTGTCTGAAACACCTTTGTGTGTGGACAAAAAGTGAAAGAAATGTTTCAGTCTAGCACAAAAAACTAGTGCATGCTGCTTGCTCTCTATTCAGCCGTCATTTCCCTGATTTTTAAGATTAAACTCTGCTGTCTTTAAAGGGGGGTTCATGTAGTTGTACTTATGCTGTGAGGTGATCCAGGTGAGTACTGTCTGTCCATCAGGTTCTTATGTGGGAGGGAGGTGCTCCACACACCCATTGAGGCCTCAAGGGTCCTGACTTGCTGTACCCATTGCCCACTGTGGGAAGCTCCTGGATATATATTTCTCTGTGCTCTGGTTAAAACTGTACAAGGCCTTTTCATGAAAAACCCTGCCACTTCTACAAACCAAGCTCAAAATTAGTCTTTTGGATGGGGTAGATAGGTATGCATTTTAAAAGCAGAAAGTTCTTACTTGAACTGGGGATTATTTTCTGGATTGCAGCTGTTAGTTTTGGTCTGTTTGCCTACAAAGGCCTATTGCTTTCCTCTTGTTTGCCTCTTGCTGTTTCTGTCCCAGCAGGATATCTACTCTGGAGTGAAAAATCCCACCCTTTCTTGGAAGACTTTTTAATAAAAAAAATTTGTTGATTTAACTTAGGTTCTGCAGAGTGTTGCTTATTTCCAAGGCTGCACAGCTCTCTACAGTAGAAATCTGCTTTGTAAGCGATAGACAAGCAAACAAATCTAAATAAGTGTTTAAGAATTTATGCCAGCCGAAGGAGCTGGAAATGAGAAAAGCCTGAAAGCAACCAAATGAATGTTAAAGTAGTGCTGTACACACAAAGCTTTTGGATCTCAAGCTGGGATGTTTCTCTTCAAACAAATACATTGTCAACACTGTACATTTTATATAAGAGCCTTTTATCCTCAAACACTGCAGAGTGCTTTACAAAAAACATCCCAATGTTTACCAGGGGATGTGGCTCCCTGTGGGGTGAAAAGGACTGTGTTTCAAGTGACAGGCAACTTGCACAACAGTGTAGTGCAGGAAGGGAAAAGTACTCCATCTAAAGAGAACCACTGTAGGGTGGATTTATCCAGACACAGTGGGATTTGGCCAGGATGCTTAAACTGGTGCTGCTGCTTCTCCCTCTGCGAGCAGTACATCACTCTGCACAGCCACACTGTATTGTTTGTACTGTGTGGTATCGATGCAGGGAATTCCATTGCCCCTCTGGTACCTTCCTGGAGTTATGGAGTGTGTGAATGGTTACTTAGGCTGTGAGCAGGTGATACTTGCCTGTCCTGGGCAGCACATCTTTATTAAACTAGTTTGAGGAAATTGGGTGTTTCAGAACACTGTTTCCCCTTTCTCTTCCAGCAATTTGCACTCCTGTTGTTGGAACATGCTGTGTGCTTGGTGTGGAAGTGCTGCACAGTGGTGGGAAGTGACATTTTAACACTGTTCATGCATGTGGTGGCAGAAAGCTTGTGGCGGTTGTAGTGTCTCGTCATCAGTGCACTGTGGTCATCAAAACCACCCCAGGTTATATCAGACAGTATGAAATTTGGTGTGCACAGTCTAAAAACAGGTATTTTTCAACCTCAATGAATCACATCCAGGTTGTAGGCTTCTAAGTCAGGACACCCACATACCCAGTTCTGCACTGGCAGGGGAGAGGCAGAAAGTGAAGGCTCTGTTTTACAAGATTCTGGTGCTCCGTGCAGAAGGGAGAATTGTTAGCACTAAAGAAGGGGAATGGAGGCAAAGAAGAAAAGGCGCAACAATGCCTGGCTGAAGAGAAAAAGTGAGAGAAAAAAGCTAATAAAAGGAAATATGGCAGTTGTGGAGAGTGGTCACGTTAAAAAAGAATGCACAGACGGTGCTGCTGAGATTGTGTAAAACTTCTGGGCAGGGCAGGAGGACTGAAGAGAATGTAGGAAAGGGAACTGTGTGCTGTGGGATAGGCAGAACCCTAGGTATGCTATCAAGGAAGTATATGAATTGGAAACAGGACTAGCATGCTGATTTTTGCATTAGTTTTTTTTCTGAAGTCCTGCTTGTCTGGCTACTGCTAGAAAGAAGTGGCTGACTTTCATTCTTTCTCTTCTTTTGCTTCTTTGGTTTATACTGGGAAATTCCTGTCCTGTGAGATGGGCTTAGTTTTAACACATAAATACTGTTAAGATTTATGGTTTTGTGGTGAGCCCTCCATCCCCCCTCCCTTCAAGTTTCTCTTCCCAAACTGCGTCAGTGCCTCTGGTGCCATCCATTGGCAGGAGACAGAGAGGATGTAGCCAGAAGCTCACAGAAAAGCCTGTAGTATGCTTAGTTTCCACTTGACTAGGACCAAAAGATCCAAGTTCATGTGCATCATGGGTCTCTCAGCAACTCATCCCCCTGTTGCCAAGGTGCTCTGCTGATTCAGGTGACCTTTTAAATCCAGTGCTTTTGGCTTATTGGGCAGCTCTCTATGCTTTTTGTTTTGTGGATACAAAATGTTTCTCTTGTCCTAAGTCATATTCAGAATTGCTGAAAGTAAAGAACTACAGAGGCTCAGGATACTTAGTTGGGGTTGTTTTTTTTCAGTGGCAAAACAAGTAAGATATTAGTTCAAACCCTGTCAGGTTTTTATTCTTGGTTCTTTCTAAAAAACCTCTTTTTAAATTCATCATTTTTCTGTTATTTCTGGTGCTGCCATTGTGGTGTTTTTCAGCTGCAAGTCTCTCAACATCCAAGGATGTTTTAATTTCTTAGATCCTTCTAGAAATGTACTCTCTCATACCATAGCCCATCTCTGACTTTTTCTTTTGTGGGCAGGTCCAGTGTTTAAAGTGAGGAATGGATCTAGGTTTGTGTAGTTCCACAAGTATATGGATATTGTTTTCTTTGTGCAGAAAGATGGACCACGTGTGGGAAGGGCATTGCAGCGAAGGAAAATAAGATGTAGTAGGGGTTATTGGGTCAAGTCCAAAGCGAGGAATGAGAGATGGAAATCTCTCTCCCACCTGAGCCATTGGCTTGCTCTGTGGACTATTATTTGGAGCCATATCTATAGTGTAAGGAATTTTTAAAATTGACTTGGGATGAGGAGGGAGGAGGGGGAATAAGTGGTGTTAAATTGTCCTGTCACAGAGGAAGAGCCATTTTAGACAGTTTTTTAAGAGTTAAAATCTTCATTTTCATATGGTTGTTTTTGAAGTCAGTGGACTAACAAACTGTCCAAGCATTTCTTTGCAAAACCAGGTTGGCACTCAGCTGAGACAGCAAAAGGTAGAACTTTCTGAAAATTCAGCTCTAGAGGGTCCGGTGAGTGATTTGTTTATGGCAGACTTAGAAGAAGGGAAGTGACGTGCTTTGATTTGGGGAATTGGACATGTTTTGGTAGAGGGAAACCTGAAACTTTTATGACAATTACAAGTGGCAGCAGATTTCTCCTCAGAGGCTTTTGCACTGTTATAGGTTATTGTCTGAATTAGCAGATAATTGAGAAATGTAGCCCTGCTTAAGCTGCTGATAGCTTCATACCTCTGTCAGGAAGGTGCTTCTCAGCAGAGGGGTGGGCACGAGACATTAAGACAGGGCTGAGGTCTGTTTCTATTGCTGCGTATGCAGCACCAGTAGAAATGTTGATGTGAGCTGCAGCCTCACCACTGACTGCTGTGCACATGTACCCTAATGTAATACTCTTTCCTTGCAGCAATGGTGGCCTGGATCCCTGGTCTGCAGGTGGGGTGACCCAGAACATCACCGATTCCCTCGTGGCAGTTGTGATCCCAGAAGGAGCCCATCACCTGGACCTACGCAGCCGTAACCCTTCAGACCCCAAGTCTGTACAGCAAGCTCGAGCCTTGGAGATCTGCCTCATGAAGCAATGGATTGAAAAGGCCAGGCACAGCCACTGAAGTGGAACTGCAGCAACTGTGGCCATTACACCTCTCCTGGCCTTGCTGGGAGTAGGGCCAGGCCTCATGATACGGTCGTTGGAGCATTTCCCTCCTGCTTCCTCACCTGCACGGCAGTGGTCACTGTTGCTTGTGTCCACAAGAGAGGCAGGCAGCAGATGGATGAAGAGCATTCTCAGATGATAAACTCCAGTCAAAGTGCATGGATTGAGCTGCCTGCTCTGGTTTGCTTTCCTCTTCCGCTCTTCTCAAATGCTGTACTTCACCACATAGTAACGGGTTCCGGTCCCTAGGCTTGTTGCCCCTCTTGCTGCACTGAGTGATTGTTCCAACTGCTGGTATATCCAACAGTGGTTTACATGGCAGTACTGTTGATGGTGAAATTCCTGCTGTCTCCAGCGTGATTGAATTTCAGACATCCTCTGCTGGTGAAAGGAGCAGATATCACATCTTATTGTGATGTTTGGTGGAGAGGTAGCGAAGGCTTGGGGAACCTGGCTGTGCTGTTTGTAAGGAAACTAAACAGCCCTTACCCTTTGGAATCAGTGTTGGAAAAGAAATAAATAGTAACTTTTTTTTTCTACCTAGTTTTCCTGCAGATTATTAATAAGTGTTTTTTTTTTTATTCTGTGCTGTACTAAATGGTCAGGGCTGGGCCCAGACTCACTCTGCTCATAACTGGCTGAGCATGCACAATCTACATCAGGATTTTGTTTCTTTTGCCGTGTGTCCTAATTTTGAGATATCTGTCACTGTGATAAGTTACCAAAGAAAACTGGGTATATTTTGTGTGTGTAGATGTGTGTATCCCATACAAACACTTAGCTTTTTAAAATCAGGAAGCTTTTGAAGCTATTCTCTTGGAGAGCAAATGTTACACTTGTGCTGGCTGGATCTTATGAAGTGACAAATAATTGGGGCTGTGCCTTGTGTGGGTTCTTCCCTCCCCTCCATTCTGTGTATTGTTCAAATTCTGCATGATCTGTTTGCTGATGGCTCTTCAATAAAAGCCTTTAAAAAAATTGTTTGCTGGACAAACTATTGAAAACCACAGAATGCAGCTATCCCCTTGGATCAGCCTAAAGCCTGATGCTGAGCTCACCAGGCCAGGTGCACTGGGCTTTCTGTAAGGCTTCCAAACCAGACAAACTGGCCTGATTCATGAGACAGCATATTTGACATTAATAAATGGCTGGGGCAGTCCCCTTGTTTTCCAGCTTTGGCTTCATTCACATTGCAGCCCTTCTTCAGAAAGGATTCTTTGCAGCTTAAAGGACAACTCCATTTTAGAATGAATCAGGCAAGTCTTCGTGTCCCCAGACTCTTAAAATTCCATCTCTTTTGTAAAGTTTTCTCAGCTTTGATGATATGCCTGATAGTTGAGTATTTTCCTAAGATCCCAGGTGGCCTTTTCTGTTTCCAGTCTCATCCCATCCTCTGGGAACAAAGCGAACCGAACACTGAATTTTTATCTTTTCAAACACTCCTGTGCATCTTCTTCCCAATAGATTGTGTTTTTTCCTCATCTGGTGTTCAACATGGCATTTATGTTCAGACTCTGCAATCTGAACCTCTCATGCTTTTGAGCAAGGTAATTTCTGAAAGAGACTGCAGAGAACAAGGCCAGACAAGAACTCCAGGGCTAAAGGGAGAGCTGTGTAGGATTTGCCTGAAACCTGTTGACATTCCCCTTTTCCAATAGTTCCAGTTTTTGCTGTAAATACACTCCAGACTCTCACTCACAGACTTTATAATAACATCTCCTTGATTATTTTGAAACAAAATTTATTGGTTATTATGTTACAGCAAAGTTTTTTGAAATACTCTTTTATCTTCTTACATGTTAATTGATATGTGGTAATGTCCTGGTTTACTGCAGGGCAAGGAATGAAACCTGTAAGAGTTAATATAAATTTGGGGATCAGAAATGGTTTAATTGAACAAGAAGGATCCTGGTCCAATTGCTCCCACTCACCCACTGATTGCTCAGGGTGCTACCAAGTGAAAATTATAGGATAAGCATTTCCATGTTGTATGGATAAAGATGTGGGGACATTCATGCACTGGGCTGTGAACAGCCCAAATTAACAGCTACTCTGTATTGTTAGTCAGCTTGTGTCTTCTCTCTCTCCCCTGCTAGTGAACTTACTGTCTCAGGAAACAGCTGCTGCTTTGTTGTATGGAAAACACTTTTTAGTTTCAAGCAGCATAAGTAATTTAAAATTTCATTCCTCTTTTATTTCTCTTTTTTCTCCTTTCATGAGCAAAAAAAATTGCCTTCAATAACATTTGAAACAACATGCAAGTTTTAAACTTTAGTTTTTGTAAAATGACACAATTTTTTTAGAGGGGTTTTGTTTGTGTTTCTTGTTTATTTGTGGGGGTTATTGTTGTTTAATAATCTTACTATTCCATTCAGTGTCTGTCTGTGAGACTGATTCAAGTGCACTTTGGATTAGGTTCTTACTGCTTAGACCGGCTTATGAGTTATGTGACTTGTTTTTATGTTGTTTTTAATTGATCTTTACGTTTTACTTTTTTGCCATCAAGCTAAGTAGTCAAAACTTTAGGTTTTACTTATCTCAAACATTCAGACTTCATCTTAAAATCCATGGTCACATCTCTGAATGCTACCAAGGGACTGTCTTGTGGCTTCCTCATCTAAATATTAGCTCTCCTGTGTGTTTCATACAGGTGAGAACAAGTTGGGCCATAACAAATGGTTGATTTATCTTTCCAGGCATATTATAATGGGCCATACTTTGTGTCAGGCTTATGTAAGTCTTTGGCATGTGTCAGAAATTACTGGCATTTAAAACTCTATGTTTCCTACTCACTGGGAAAAATTCAGAAGGAAAAAGAATTAGTGTGTTCCCCAAAGCATGAATCGTAGTGGTGACCCTGCAGTTCGTATCAATAAAAATGCATTAAAATAATGCTGAGTTTCTGGAACTGGATTTTGTTTTGCAGGGACATGAATTTTTATCCTTTGGCAGATTCAAAGTTCTGCAAATGTCATTGTCTTGTTTGTACTTGACTCTTGAGGAGTGAGAGGAAAACTGGTTACAGGAATCCTCGAGTCACACACACGGTAGTCAGGATGACAGATGGTGAGTCTGCACTCCTTTGGGAGTTTCTCACTTCAGAGGTTTGGCTGTGATGAGGAGCAGGTGTATGGGCTAGTTGTTCTCTGTAGGTGACCACACTGAGTGCAGTCAAGCTACCTATAATGAGAATAGTCCATTTTCCTTTGGAAAGCTTTCCCAGGCAAACGCACACTTCCCACGTGTCAGTAATGAGGAAGGTTGTGAAGACAGATCTGTAACATCCCCTGACCTGGCAAGTAGAGGTTTTAACCAAACAATTAACAAGGCAGAGCTAAGACTGTAGAGTCTTAGGAAGGAGCTAAATAGGTTCTGCAACTCCTTTTGTTTGTGGGATAATTTAAATTTTGAAGGTGATCAAATATTTCATCATCAGAGGAGTGTGTAGAAAGGAAAATCCCTCCTGGAGCATGGATTCTAAATCACAGGAAAAGTGAGAAGTTTTGTCTCCCATGCTGTCTGCCCACCAAGGATGTTGCAGAAAAATGTCATTATGCTTTAAGTAAAGGGATTTCTCTTTCTACCTCTGCTCTTAAAAAGGATATTTAGCTGTTGTGAATTGAATCTGTTGTGAAAGGAATCATGAGTGACCTAAAGAGCTTTATGTAGGTTAAGTACTGCACATAGACATTTGGATATTTTAGCTCCTTTCAGGACTAATGGTGGAATCATTGTGCCTTTCTGGCAGTCAGGAGGACACTATGAAACCACTAAACATGGGATGAAAGAATACAGAGCATTTTATACTCCAAGCCTCCATTTTTTGCTTTCCCCTGTTGAATTCAGAACATCATTGTTATGCTGTAACTGGTGTCTTACTGGGTGTTACTACTATAGCCTCTAGGGTCTGGGAGATTTTTTTAATAATCTAACCTCTCTGTGTATTTTTAAACCAAAGCCTTGGTCTTACAAAGATGACTTTTGAATCTGTCTTTTTTTAAGACTATCCCTGTTAAAAAACCTGAAATGATTTGTTTTTACAGTGCAGGTTAGCAGAAAATGTGTCGTGAAGCAGTGGTAAAAGATATGAACAGAAGATATCTGTAGTAAATTAACGATGCTTAAGTACTTTTTAATTTCCTCCTTCTGTTGTTAAAAAAATCCAGATTTTATCATTTAAAGATGCTGGGCATTGGAGCTTCCACTGGTCTGAGTAGACTTGTGCTCCTAAATTATTTGATTCCTTGATTTCACAGCACTGCCTCCAGCTGCAGGGACATAAGCCTTTCTTTTTTTTACCCTCCAGCCCAATGTTACTTTACCAGCAAATCTGAAACTATTTGATCCATATGCTTTAGGGCGGTGTCCTTCTCTGTATCCTTTCAATAATACAAGCCAAATGAAGAAATTGCTTTACAGCAGAGTTAAACTGCTGACAGCTGATTGCATTGCTACCCTGAACCCTGCTGAGGAGGTGACCCGCTCGGTCTTCACTGCAGCCCCGATCCCGTGGAATCCCGTGGTCCTGGGTTGTGATGCAGAGACAGGAATGCCCTCAACAGCCACAACAGGGAACAGTGAGGATGTACTCCTTCAGCATGGAGCACCACACAGCTGAGCTCTTCAAGGCACTAAAAAGCTCAGCCTCAGCTGTTGCTGATCTTGCAGTTGGGTTTTGGGTGCCAGATATTCAGTGGAGGAAGATCAGCTGTGAGTGTAACCTGTGGGCATGTCTGTGTGAAACAATGGAGATTCCTGAGTCCTCAGTGCTGTACCCAAGTGTTCCCTGGGTGGGGAGTGAGGGCTCTCTGGGGCGGGTGGGGGCTGCCCAGCTCTCAGGGACTTTTCCCTCCACTGGTGATTTGAAAAATCTTTCAGTTCCATCCCCCAGTTTAGAAAGTAGGGGCAGTGAAACACTGAGGCCGGGAATAGCAAATCCCTTCCGTTTGTCTTCTTGTTTTCTAATGTATGCGACCTCTCTGGGTGGTTTAAGCGGTTTAGGTACTTTCTATAAAAGAGATCTTTTAATGACAAAACTAATGTGATTATCTTACCAAGTGTGAGAGGCGTATTCAAGGTTTAAAGAAAATCTGTTAGAATAGCTGAATGTATCTGCTTAATCCCTTCTCTAATGTGGGTGGACAATGGTCTGGGAAGCAATTGGTCTTTCTTTCTTAGAGTAAATGCCTGGTCTCCAGAGGTAGGAACTTGTTTGCAGCTTTTTATACCCTTACGCTTCACCTTCTAGAGAATACAAAGGCACAGGAGAGAGGCAGAGAGCTTTGAGAGGCCAAGTTTTACCTCAAATAGCTGGGGGTGTAACCAATACAGGGCCAATTCCGGCAGGCGGCTGAGTACTCTCTGCTCCCTTTGACTGCCACCTGAATAGAGGGTCCTCCTTTTTGCCCTCCTGCAAAACCACATTCCCTGCAACATGGAACACAGGGACACTTTCTCCTTTCTGAGCGCGTGGTGAAGTCGCCTGCGGTTACTCAGATGACAAGATCCTGTCTGGTTTTGTGCTTTGGGTGAGCAGCCCTACCACTGCAGGTCCAGGGCTTTAGACCCAAAGATCCAGTTTTCCAGATCAACCCCCTGGATAGGTTTGGACCTGCCGACAAGTTACTACAAGGTGGTGCCTGAGCAGGGGTGAACACAGCTGTGCTTAGGCAGGGAGGACAGCACCAACAGGTGATGCTGTGGGATGCTGCCACAGCTGGATCTTGTCTGGCACCAGCCTGGTGGTGTTCAGCCTCTCTGCTGTTTGTAGGCCTGTGCTTGTGATTCTTTGGTTTCCCCATGTCCATCTGAATGCACAGGTCTTAGAAACATTAGGAAATCCTGTTGTTGGTGACAGTTAGCAAGATAGATAGAAACCCCCCATGTTGCTGAAGCATTTAACAAAGCAAGTGGAGGCCCTGGGACTCTAGCAAATGGATTTGGCTTTACAGCAAACAGGTTGCATTTCCTAATTTGTTATCTGAGCATCCTCAAAACAGCACATCAGGAGGAAAAGGAAAAATTGAGCTATTGCCTTTCTCAGTTGGAATGAAGTGCAGTCTCCTGTCACCACCCAACAGAGCAACAAAGGAAAAAGAGGTACCTCAACATCAGTGTATCTTCCTTGCGAAGACAGATGCTCAGCTGTAGTTCTATATCTCATCTACCTGCCTGGACTGTGGACTTGGTGCTGGGATCTCTGGTGTGGAGAAAGAGCCAGTGTTCAAGAACTTAGTGCATCACCTAAAAACCAGGCCCAGATTGTATCAAACTGAATATTCTGAAGGAAGGAAAAGCAATTCTGCACCACTACAATGAGTCCTTCCTTCCCAAAGGGTCAGGATTTTGTGCTTGCTCTCATTGAATTCCATGAAGTTTTTGTCTCCTTCTTTCAGCACAGGTATGAATGGCCACCCTTCCTTCAATTATTCCCTCCAACTTGGTGTCATCTTCAAGACTAAGAAATTGCCAAGAACTTGAAATGTGAGAACAACATAGCTTCTTCATTGTCTCTCTTGTAGGAGATATGCTTGGACTAGTTTTGAAAGCACTTGTTCTCTAAAGTTTTTGCAGCATTGGAACGCTGGCCACTTTCTTGCTGTCTGCATCCCTACAGCAGTTCTGTCATGGATTCTGCAGCTGAGATCTGACCAGCTGCCAGGGCAAGGGAGGAAAAGCTTTGTCTGCTCTGAGCTTTAAAAGTCATGTTCAGTCCTCACAGCCTCTGTGGTGCAATGAAAACAGGGCCCAGTTATTTTTGAGAAGGACTGTGGGACAGGTTTAACAGTTAATCACTGGGATGAGGAAGAGGAGCAGTCTGGGCTGCCTCCATAAAAAGGGTAAGGGATTTCTTTTGGAGGGTGGTTCATGGGGTCAAATGAGTCTGAGAGAACTGTGCACCGGATCAGCAGTGTCTCATCACAGGTATTATATAACCATTTTGTAGGTAGGGAATTTAGACCAGAATAAGACCAGTCAGGTCTTGACTGTTTTTCTTCAGAAGGAATTATAAACTTTTTAATGTGGTATCTCTGTCCAAATCTTGAGCGGTGCTCCAGGGGTGCTCAGCATTCCCAGGGAAGCTATCCAGTACATCTGGGCAGATGCTGAGGAGTCATCAGGAGTGATGGCAGGCACAGCTCAGTGTGTCACCATTTCCAAGACTGGCTTCCCAGAGCACCCAGGGCTCTGCTTTCACACTTGCACGTGCATCAGTTTGATAAGCAACCCAACTTTTTGCAGTGTCTGACATCCCTTGGTGTTCCTCCAAGCATCTCACAGATCCACTGGCTGCCCTCAGCTTCTTGGCTGAGGCAGGGTCTGGTGATGCGAGCCCACTCCTTTGGTCTAAGGGGAGGACAGTGGGCTCCCCTCCATGAAACACGTATCTGTGTGTGAGCACACAGATGAAGCCAGTGCTTGCTAGGCAAATGAGACTAATAAATGTCGGGGCAGCAGGAGGTGAGTGCAATCAACTGTGAGATCCTGAGTTATAGTGGTAACCTGCTGAATTCCTGGGTCACAAAGTAATTTACAGAACAACCCCAATGTCATTTAATAATTACTCCGACAGCCTGGACCCCGGGGGGTGCAGCCTCCTGCCGCGGGTGTTATTAATACCATCAACAAGCAGCAGGATGTTCGTGTGAAGAAAAGAGCCACAACACAAGCGTGTGAACCTAAGGAACAAATGCAAAATGGTATTAGTAGGATATTGTACCAGACCCTAAAAACTGGTCTATCTTGTCCTAGCAAGTCATTCAGTGAAATATGAATGTGTCCCCTGTGGCAGTGGAAATGGCTGATGGCAGTTTGCAACAGAAGGGGAGGAAGATCGGTGTGTCAGTGGCTGCTCATTTCTATCTCCCAGCCTCTGCGATAGTCCCCATGGAGACTGAACGGGAGCGGGGGGAGGAGGTGGTTTCCAAGCACCCCAGAATAATTTAAATTAATATCCAGTGAACAATGTAAACCTTCCCATTGACATGGCGTGGGAATAGGCAGTCACAGTGCTGGGACTGGGTCAGCTGAAAGGGAAGGTAATGCCACAGCCTGGGATTTGATCAGCAGAGTAAGCCAGGGGCTCGACCTCTGCTACCTCAGTTCCTCTTTTCCCTTCTCTTCCCACTCCCCATCCTCCAGAACATCGAGCAATGGCAGCAAAAATATCTTTTAGCAAATGGAGAATTCTTGGATAGAAGCGGTGTATAGGAAACCTGTGAGTGGGTGTAGAGAGCAGCGCCATCTGCAATGTGTGTGGACCCTGGCCTGTGGGTGCCAGGAGATGCAAGTGCCAACTGGGTAGCGTTGGCACAGCTGCACTTTTAAACCATTTCACAACACCACTTTGGGTTTTCTGAACCTTTCTCTCCCAGCTGAAGTTCTGTGTGCTCTAAAGGTGACTGCAAATGCACAATAAAGATTTATGTGGGCAAAGCCTGACGGGAATCAATCCTGAAGTAACCTTGAGTTGTTTCTCAGCTGGGAAATGACAGCAGAGGGCTACTTGCTACCTTGCTTTGATCTGGTACACATGGCTAACAAACAGCCAAGCAGAGCCCTTCTGGTTCTGATGTTTCCTCATGCAAAGGAGCACACCGTTTATTTAAACATGAGGGTAAGTGGTTCTCCAGGGCTTTTAGAGCATCAAAAAAGGCTTCCTGGCCATTACGTCAGGGATAAATAGCAGATGTTGGCCTACAGCAGAAGATCCATAGCCCCAGGGCTGTTCCTGTACCACAGTGATAGAGCTGGGCTGTTACCTCAGGCTCTCCCTGAGGGGGTAGAGCCATGTCCTTGCTTGATCCACCCAGCACGTGTGTGGGGGATAGGTGACCAACACTGACCAGGAAGTGACCATCATGCCTGAGGTGCCGTGCTCTGAACAGAGCCCTGCTGGAGCATCTCTCTGGCCACAGGGTCAGGGTGTTACAGGAGCAGTAGCATCAACACTTTGACGTGGGGTATGATATGAACTCAGTGGTCCTTTTTGTCACTTAAAAGTGCAAAATGAGTAAATCTCCACAAAACTGCGTAGCAAACAGAAGCTGGCCATGTAGAGCTGCCCAGTGGTAGACAATACGCTGGACTGGTGCACTGGTGGGCAAGTTCATCCTCCACTGGGCTTGCCTGGCATGTGAGGAGTGGACCTTTTTCATAGGTTGGATAGAATCCAGACGTCTGTGTTACTAAATTGTGTTACTAAATCAGGATTAAGCAGAGGTCCAGCAGCTGATAAATGTTCATCTGCCAAGGAGAGGTGCCCAGGAACCTGCAAAACCATCAGGCTGGAGAGAAGCAGCCAGCAGGCAGGCATTTTATGACGTGGGCAGTGTAGGGAGGGACAACCCTAAAACTGTGTGGATGCCTCATCCCTAGAAGTGTTCAGGGTTGGGTTGGGTGGGGCTTTGAGCAATCTAGAGAAAGATGCCCCTGTCCATGGCAAGAGAAGTGGACTAGATGGTCTTTAAATGTCCGTTCCAACCCAGCTCATTTGATCTAAGGAAAAATGTGCAGATAGAATTTCTGGCTAGGAACTGGGGAAACTAGGATAGATGAGTGTGTCCTACACCCATGGTGAGCAGCCACAGCCTGAGGTTTAAGAAGCAGCTCAGCCATACAACTTGTTTCACTGGCCACAAGTGACTTCTTTCTTGACCTTTTTCAATGTTTGACCAGCACTCTTCTTCAGTTTTAAGTTCTGCTTTGCTTTTATACTGCCAGTGTCCATCAGGCAGACAGAAGGTCCACAGAGCACTGCAGGCATTGGTGACAGGAGGTATGGGGGCATTCTGATATTAATTTTAGACTCTGGGCCCTTCCTTTGGTTCACAGTTTAGCAATACCTTGCTGCTGACCCCCCATCTAACCTCTCTCCTTGATTTCTCGTACACAGCCACTGCCAGAAGTGACTGTAATTTTGTGCCTGTGCTGCATCTCTTGGTGAGACCCAGGAAAAAGGGGTGAGAGATGTGTTATTCTGATGTTATCACTGTTAGTGCCTAAGAACAGGATTACCAAATTACTTCTATTTCCTCTATTTCCCCTTTTGTGCTCATGCACGGATGTTGCTACTGATATTGCCTGAATTCCCCTGAAAAATAAAGAGTGTTTTATCCTTATTCCCCAAGTGCCCAATACAAATGCAAATCAGCTCTGGGCCGTTGGTTTGTTGTTGTTTTGTGGTTTTTTTCCCCTGTCTGGCCAGCATTGCTTGGCAGGTCTTTTCTCACTTGTTTCTTTTCCTCCCTTTCCTTTAGCTGGTGTGTTGAAGCAAGGTCCCCAGGAGGGTCAGAGACCTGCTCTATTCTCACACCTCTGCCCTCCTCTTCCTCATCCTCCTGTTGCCCAACTTGTGTCTTAATTAACCCTTTGGGCAGAAAGAGCTGAAGAGGTAAAAATAAACCAGGGCTCACTTAGATTCCCTAAAATAATGGTCAGATGGGCCACACTGATTCCAGATGAGAACATTCGAGCCCTTTATGTTCCTGCTTTGCTGCTGCTCTGCACAGTTCATCTCTTGGACAAAACTGAGTAGAACATCACAGCTGTGAGGACCCAAGATCAGAGGAAGGAAGGACTCTGAACTCTCCCATCACTTTAAATAAGTCAGTGACTTTTAGATAATAAACTACCTAAATGAATGGCTCCTAAATCCCACAAGTGGGATTTGAAAAAAAGAGATTTAAACTAGGGAGGCTGGTAAGATTAACCAGTGCTCTAAACCCTTAGGCCAAAGCAGGTGCCTACTCACTTAGAAAATTCATGCACAATTTTTTAAAAAGGACAAATGGTAGACTAGGATGCCAGCTTAAAGCCATGCCTGCCCTTTCTTCTTCTGCAGTTGGCACATCTCATTATGTGCCCAAATTTCAGTGTGATGCCAGCTCTCTGTGTCCTCAGCATCTCTTGCCCATTTTAAAATAAATTACTTTTAATTGTACTTGAAGCTACAGCTGAACATATTTACAGGTTCTGTTCAATATGTACAGTATTACTACTGGGAGAAGTAAAAATGAGACAGCAGCATCAAAATTCAGCTCCAGCAATCCAGCCAAAGGCAGCCTTCAGGTCCTGTGATCCTGAGCTGAGCATCACTGCCAGGTGCAGCCACGAACATGGTGAGGATCCTCACCTTCCTCCCGTGGGTTTCTGATCAACCAGGCATTTAAATACACACTGACTAGTGGTGCATGAGCAGCTCCTGCTTACCAAAATGTTCTTGCAATGGGCCTAGCATTTGGGACACCCTTAAACACCAGCAAAGGGCTGGTGAAGCCCACGTGGGGCTAAGGGATGTGGCTTCCTTCCCTGCTTGGGTCCACCAAGGGGCTCAAGATCCCACAAATCTGCTGAGCCTGTGGGCCTGGCTCCATGATGTGGTGTTAGGGCCCATAGAGACAGGAACTGTCTGCTGGGGGTGAATGAATTTGAGTGGGAAACATGTGGGACCCAATGTGTCTCCCTGTATCCCTTTGTTGCCATTTCCCATCTGCCCAGTGCTGATACCGATCAGTTTGTTCTGCCCTCAATGCTGCAGCTGAGCTTGCTCCTGGAAAAAACCCTCAGAGGCAAAAAGTTCATTTGTGTGGCTTTCCTTCTTCCTTTTTCATCTTCTTTCCTGCTGCTATTCATTTAGCGTGAAATAACCTTCCAAATCAATCCGGAAGAGACCATTTGAAACTGTTGCTGTTTTCCCATTGCTAATTGCTGGTTTGAAATCCCATTCGAATTGCCCTGAATACACAGTCCAATGTTCCTAAGCTAAGTGCCTACCAGGTATTTTTCCCGATGGGCTTTTATTTCCCTGCAAAAATCTCCCACAAACAACCAGTCCTGGATTGCTGGTTGGATTTAATGGGACAATAGCATCTCCATAGTACATCTTGTTTCTGAAGCAGAGCAGTGTTTTGACAGGAACCGACCTCTGCTGAGTTTCACAGGCCTGGTGGCATGTTTTGGTACTGGCAGAGCCAGAAATGAAGCAGTTAATTGCCCTACTGGGAAGGAGGAAATTTCTTGTAAAAATCCAGAATCTGGTTGAACAATGTGGCCTTTTATTTTTCAGCCTTGGAATCAAGCCTGGCTGCCCTTGTAAACAAAGAAAGGAAAGAATCACTGAACCAACCCAACACATAAAAACTGACCACGTCTATCTTTGAAGTTCCCTTTATGTTGTTTGGAAAACTTGGCATTATAGAAGGTCTTCCTTTCTTTTTTTTTTTNNCTCTTCCCCCCCCCCCCCCCCCCCCGAAAAAGGGGGATAGAAGTTAGGGGAAACTTTTTCTTAAACAGAGCAGAAATCATTAATTAAGTATCCCATTCATCCCCGAGGCACCGGCTCATCAATCAGATTTCTTATTAGCATTCTGATGACCTGCCTGACCCCCTGTCTCTGCACTGTCTGCATGACGACACCAAAAAGCAGACCACACACCGAACGGAGGAGGATTATTCGACACTTCTCCGTGCTCCGGGGCGGGGGGACGGAGCTGGGAAGAGGAACGATGACGGACGTTGTTGTTCTGGGTCGAGGCGAGTCAATAAGTGGCTCCCGGACAAACAGCCCTGAGAGCCTGGGAGGGGGACTTGAGAGGTGTCTGCTGCATGCACAGGGCTGCTTCCGGGCTGGGACCTATGGCTTGGTGCTGTCACAGGGTGTCTCTGCTCCCACCGTGGTACAGGGGGCTCCAATCTGCAGTGAAGAACAGGATTTTAGCAAAGTGACCACGGTGCTCTTACTCTCGGGTAACCCCTGGCAGGAAGTGATTGGGTCCTGAAAATGTGCTGGTGGCGTCAGGCTCCATATGTAGGCTGTGTCCTCAGGGGGGTAAGGGTCCCGCATTACCAGTCCTCCAGCCTTTCTCCTTCCAGGTTAACCCAATTACAAGCACTTAACTGATTAAATCTTTACACAACTGCTTTTGGGCAAGGTTTTATGCTAAAAAAAAAGAGGACAGTGACAGCAGCAAGCTGTGAGGCGTGCCAATCTTGAGAGAAAATTCAACTACAGCAGCCCCTTGTTTAGAATGGGAATTTACATGTGCGCACACATCCTCAGAGCAGGCAGCCAAGGGTTGAAGGAGTGTTGATTTAGATTAGATATAAGAAAGAAGTTCTTTACAATGAGGGTATAGAGACACAGGCTGCCCAGAGAGGTGGTGGGTGCCACGTCCTTGGAAACATTCAAGGCCAGGGTGGAGGGACTCTGAGCTACCTGATCTAGTTGAAGGTGTCCCTGCCCATTGTAAGGGGTTGGACTAGATGGCCTTTAATAGTCTCTTCCAACCTAAAGTATTCCATGAACCATGATTCTGTGATTCCATGATGGCCCTGACCAGGGAAAGCCATGGCCAGAGGAGGAAGGCTGCAGTGGCAGTGTCAACGATGTGCCCATGTGACTGACACAGGAATGGACACAGGAATATGGCACTACTCTTAGGGCAACTTCTTACCAAGAGTTGGCTGAGATTTCTAAATGAGATCCTTTTTACCAAGTCTACTCAAAATAAAACATTTTTACTATTTCTTTTTAAGCTGGCGAGGCTGTTTTCCTATTTCTTCATTCTTTTCTGTTTTTCTTCCTCTTTTTCAAAAGCAAAAGTACAGTAATATGTGTGATGGATGGAGAAAAGGAAAACTGGAAAATGCAGAGAAAATCAGAAAGTTTCTAAAGTATAGTTGGCTTGAACCTGACCAGCTGTCACATATTCTCCTTTACGTCTCACAGCCCTGGAGAGTTAGCACCAGAGCTCATGTCTGAATTTAGGCAGTATTCCCTGAATCACGCTAAAACTGGTAGGGATTAGGCACCTTTAGGGGTCTGAGTCTCAAGGTCTAGCCTGACAAGTAAAGTCCCCCTGGGCAGCAAATGGCATCTTCTCTCCAGCTAAAATCTCAGTGTATGAAACATCCTTGTCTTTGGGGCTCATCCTCAAGGCAGAGGGTTGCTGTCACAACTAAAGGGAACACAAAGGTCCTTCCTGGAGATGCAAAGATGTACATCAGTCTTTGCTCATGGAGGAGGAGATGGAGAGGATGGAAGTGAAAGTGGGCAGCAGTTTCCTCTGTCATGTTAAATACCAAAGCAGCACTGGGAGTAGATAGCTGGACCCAGGGCTTTACAACCCATGCAGGTACCTTTGGCACAAAGCTACAGGAACTCTTCAGCTCACTTTCCCAATGGATCCTCAATTATTGGACACCAGTGTGAGAGGTGCAAGTCAACTTCTTCTGCACTGTGTTCTTAAATTAGCATTTTGTTGTGGTTTAACCCCAGCCAGCAGCTCAGCCCCACACAGCCATGCACTCGTATTCCCCCTATCCCCACAGCAGCATGGGGAGGAGAATGGGAAGAGTAGAAGTGAGAAATAATGCCAGGTTAATAGGGGAAGAAAAAGCTGCACACACAGGTAGAGCAAAACAAGGAATTCATTCCCCACTTCCTACAGGCAGGCAAGTGTTCAGCCATCCCCAGAGGAAAGCAAGTCATGGTGACATGGAAACTTTTTCTTAAACATCACTCTGAACATCCCAGACAGCCACTGTGGCCCCAAGTGCCCAACTTTGACTGATGTTATGGAGGCATAACCATACCCTCCTTGGCAAGCAACTGTGGACCAGGGCCAGCAGGACCAACTGGGGCAAGGATAACGGCAAGCCAGATATCAGACTATCAGTCAAAGTCGCTGGAAACCAGTTCCCTGGGCTACCAACACAGACATATCTTCCATGTGCTCAGAAAGAGATTTGTGTATCCCAGATACTTTTAAAAAGCTGTATTTTTTCTTGGTGATGGAAAGAGTGCCTTGACAGACAGTTCTTAATGATGGTGCCTGACCCAGGGCATCCTCCCAAAGCTGCTTCTGGTCTCAGAGCCTCAAAGAATGATAACCTGTTGGGTTATTGCTGGATCTCTCTACACAGCCCTTCATGTCATGGAACAAATCATGGATGGTGAGCATCAAACTCATCTCCCATCTCCACCACAGTGGACTACTGGTGTGTATTCTGCAGCTGAGAAACACAGACAGGAATTAAACCCATCAATTCCTGAAACATTTAGGGGATGGTTTAGACATGGACAATGAAGTCTAGTTTTCATGGCCCTTGTTAACCAAAGCAGCACTTGATCTAGTTCCTCCCTGAAGTATCAGGTGGGGAGAGACTTCTACGTGGAAGATCAAAAAATGCGCAGAATCGTGAGGCAGAAGGATCAAACTGCCTCTATCTCTCTCTGGTGCAGCAAATGAGGAGATGGGTCATTTGCTGCACCCAGAGATCAACTGGGTGCCAGTTTGGCAGCTGCTGTTCTGGTGCTGGACCATCTCACGCGGCGGTCAGGTATTGTTTGCAAAGACGGCATAAATTAAATTGCATGGAAAAAAATTAAACTGGATCTCCAGTGCCAGCAGCTCATCTTATCACTTTGCAGCCTGCTCACATTCCCTGGCAGATAATTACCATGACTAACATTTATCTGACACAGCCAATTTCGCCACAAAAATCTGTTTTCTGACCTTAGCTGACTATTCACAGGCATGACAGCTCCCCCCACCATAGTATAAATGCTAACAAAGCTCTCCTAGAAAATAGATGGGTTTTGTGGACACTACAAAATCAAAATAGATGTAGTGAGTGCCCCAGAGAGCTGGATGGAGGGGCTGAGTACCTTTTATTTCTCTTAGTGGTAGTTTCCTTCATCTGATTTGTTTATTCTGCTGTTGTCTGTTGTATCTTCAGATACAGGAAGACTTTGTACAGTTAGGTGGCCATGCTGTAGAATGAGCTGCCTGCCATACTCTTCATGCCAACTTGGCTTCTGGGCCTCCTTCCTCTGATTTTCTGTGTTTCTGAGAGGTCTATAAGGTAGGAAAAGCTGGTACAAGAGTTTGGCAATGCAGTGAAGGACCCTGGGGATTTGATCAGGGTTCAGGTGAACCTGTCAAGATTGAAAAAAGACAGGTTTATCTTTTAGCAGCAATTTGGGCTGTTCATCATGGGGCTGTATGTGATGCTGGCTACAGACAGTGGTGGCAGCTGGGGTTGAGGTAGGAAAAAAAAGGAAGGACCATGACAGATGTACACAGGTCTGCCTGTGGCTCATTAGCAGGTTTCTAGTCTAACAAGATTCTGCTGCCCTGACCAATTCCCTTTACTGACCCAAGTTTCCATACATCTCCACTCAATTCATGTGCATTATAAACCCCCAGTTTGTCCTATGGGACACAGACTGGGCAGGTTCACAAGGAGCCTTTGCTGGATAGATATGGGAACATTTTATCCACAATGGTTTTTTTAAGCACCTGATAGTTAACTTGTTTTTCTCAAGAACCAAATTCTTCAAGTGAATCTACCCACCCCTTGCAAAATTCTGTTAACAGTGGTTTGTTTGAATCCTTCTACCCTCTTTCTTCTGATTTTCCTCCATGAAGCCCATACCATCCCATGAACCAAAATCATGCTTCTAAGGAAAACCATCTTTAAATAGTGCATCTAGGCCATGTGTTAACTCTGCAGTGGTCGAGACCTAGTGCTCCCACTTGAAGATCAGAGATGAAGGCTCCAGACTGCAGAGATGGCTCAGAAATGGTATCTAGCACAAAAAATATCACCAGATGTACTCCAAACAGGTCTAAATAACTTCCTCTGTGTGAAATTGAGTGCACGATGTTTATATTTCCATACCTTCATGTCTGGCTGTTTGTGAGGGTGTCAGGCTCAGAACTGGCTTGAGTCATTGGCAAAAGTCTCACCCTGTCTGTGTCTGAGAATGTAGTCTGAATCCTCTCATCCTTCAGGGTTTTCCAGTGAATTCTCTTCTTCCTCCTGGTGATGCCACCAGAAGACTGAATTTTGTCAATATTGGTGAGTCTCCCCATCCAAGCTGAATGACTGCTTCATATTCCCATTCAGATCCTTCTCAAAAGTTCCTTTCACAGGCCCACAAGAAATAATTAAAAGCTGTTTGGAAGATAATGCCTTTCCTCACTTTCATTTTCCTGAGCATCTATCCATATGAACAAGGCTTGCCACACCTGGCAACTATTTTTCATAGCATCTGTACCTTCTTGGCATGAGGCTAATTATGGATATTTTGATATATTAATAGATATGCTAAGCCTAAAAATGGGAGTAGGAGAGATTAGATGATGTAGAGATTTTGGAGAGAGAGAGATGCTCTGTGTTTTTTCCCTTTCCAACTTTGGTCCCAGTCCAGTTTAAACCTGTAATGAATAATAGCAGTCACTGGATGGGAGTTTTCTCCCTTAAAAAGGAGTATGGTGACTTTGAGTTTCTAAAAAGCATTTTCTGGACATTTTGGGCTACTGCCTGCACTGGTTTGACACTTGTAGCTCCAATGGATGCTGGGACAATTTGGTAGGTGCCCTGAGTTCTTCAGATCTGGTTGAGATTAATTTGATTAGGTTGATTATGGGACCCTTTTCAAAGTCAGCAGGAAACAAAGTCAGCAGCATCACTGAAATAGAGCAGAGAAGTTACTCTGGAGCTACCTGTTTCTCACCGTGGATAAGAGATTAGGGGTGAGATCATGTAAGGTCCTCTTTGCCAACCACAATCAACAGCTTTTGGGTATTTCATGTTTGACTGTCACTGTCTATGTTTGGCAATCTGTGGTGGGCAGCATCTTGTGGTCCTTAAGGAGCTCCTTGCTGAGTTGGATCATGGCTGTGAGGATGGCCAGGCCCATTCAGGCTGGCATAGCTGGGCTCCTGCCATGGCTGCACATGGAGGGAACACTGAGACCCTTGCACAGGTCATCTGGGGGAGGGTGGGCTGCAAACAAACCCTCCATCCTCCAGCTGGGAACCCCTGGGAGCACAGGAAGGAAGACAAGAGCATTAACACACGAAAAGGGCAACGCTTGAATCTGGTGATGGAGGCCCAAGCCGTGGAGAACAGTGCTGTCAGACCCCACCTTGCATGAATCCACAGCCCCCAACACGCCTGGCGGTCCAGACATGCCAAGCGGGAGCAGCACGTTCCCACCACCGGGCACGCCGTGATATGACGGCGTGCCAAAGGATCTTT
>VYZT01048372.1:53318-85248 GCA_013400735.1 Pomatostomus ruficeps
CCGCCGGGAAGGCGAGGCGGGCAGCGGAGCCCGGAGCCCCCGCGGGGGCAGGCGGACGCTGGGGCAGCGGGGAGGCCGCAGGGGCTCCGCACACCCCGCTGCATGTGGGAGCCCCACACCCGAAACCGCGGCCACGGCCCCCGCAGGATTCACCCTTGTGCACTGCCAGTCTCCTCCTCCTGCGGTTTGGGCGACGCTGCAAATAAAATGTGAAACTTTGGGTTTCTTCAGGTGTTTTTGTAGCGGCCGGCGCCCTCCTTTCATCCTCCTTCCTTAGGGGCCAGGGCTTGGCTGGCTGTAGGCGGAAGCAGTGCTGTACCTGTAGGCGACAGTGGGGACAGGGGCTGCGCTCCTCAGGGGCCGCGGGGACCACTCGTCAGTGATTTCGGTCTAAATATAAAGCTCATGTCCACACTTGAGGTACGTTTAACATTTTTCCCAGGCTCAGACAAGTGCTGGCAGGTGTTCAGCAGAGGACACAAAGGCAAGAAAGTGAAGCAAAATTAAAAATGCTGCTACCAAAACTCAGTGTCCTGAAATTTTAACAGCGTCTTGCGGGATCTTGCAAACGGCAATTTACAGCGATTCGTAAGTTAATTGATGGCGTAAGTTCGGGACAAAAATGTACTGTAGCCACTGCGGCCATGTGATTCCTACAGACTGTTGGATTTCTTCCAGGAATGTGTCAAAGCTCAGAAAGCAATGCAGCTTCGTCTCATTGTGTACAGGAGATTATTTGATAATCATTTAAGTTATGTAAAAGAGTCTATGATAGGTCCTATAAAAATAAAGCTGCACAATAGATCCGAGATCTGTGGTTGTTACTGCTGTTGAGACGCGGCGTTCAGGGGGCTTTCACCGTGCCTCCGTCCTCTGTAATGGTTTCTTGGCAGGAGTTAAGACAGGCAGTGGGTTTTGTCTTTTCCAAATCTTTTGAAATGCTGTATTTTATCCACAGCGACCCGTGCTTGTTTTGTCTTCATTTGTACCGTCTGTTTCTGTAACTTAGTAGAAAGAAAGGAGCGATAATACGCTACAAAGTCAAGGGATGAAAATTGTTACAGTTATGAAAACAGATCAAAATACTGATTTCCTATTGAGATGCAAGTTTTCAAAGGCAATCCCGCAGCCTGGCTCCCTGCCAGCCCCAAGCGGATTGTTTGTTTTTGAAACGGGATCCACATACGGATCAGCCTGGGGTTTTACCCTCGGTGGTGACAAATCCTTGTGCCTTCTGTCTTTTTAAAGATAATGTGAGAGGTAAAGCAATTTTCTTCACTCTTAAACCCAGATTTAACTTTTCAGAGATTTGGGATCAGCATGCTGGGAAGTGTGGAGAGATGAAGCAAAATCTTTTGGAAATAAACTGAGATAATTTGTTTTGGAAAATATTTTAATTTTACTTTTGAAAGCAAGAGCTGTAACTGCTGCTGCCTCTTGCCTCCCCAAAAGCCACCCAAGGTCTCCACAAACTGTATGGAAAGGAACCACCACAGATGAATGTCCACAACACTCCAGCATCTGATAGCTGAGTGCTGTTGAGGTAATGCACCTTTCAAGAACAATTTCACAGCAGTTTATCTCACTCAGCTTCTCGAGAGTGTGTATGAGGATCAATGGGCAGCCTGTCCAGCCAAGGTAGCTACAAATTAGGTTAATCTTGCCCCGCTGCTGGTTTTGATGATGGGACAATGTCCTGCTCTGTCCTGCCCTTTTCACTTTGGCAAACCTCCCAGTTTGCATTTGTGAGCTGCACACTGCCAGCTCCCAGGAGAGCTTGCATCTGAGACTACCTGGGCAAGACCAGCTGGGGTTTATTTCAGGTGGAGATGTGTTGTATTATTTTTTTGTTTGTTTAGCTCCTACTTCAAGCATGTGAATTTGCAGCACGTCTTGGCAGCTGCTCAGAATATTTCAGCTTGATAGTGCTGTGCTAATAATCTTGGTGCCCAGTTTTCTCACCTGAGCTGTGCCCCTGAGATTTGTGCTTTCAGCAGGCCAGGCAAATGATGGGGGAGCTGATGATGCAGTGGTCTCTGCTAAGGAACAAACCCACCTTTTTTAGGTTTATTGATCTCATAAGCTCCATAGGCAAATGTGTATTAGCTGGGGATCTAATCCTGAAGACTTTATAGCCTATCCTGTCAGCTGTCTCACAGGTGTCAGTGAGATTTTACTCAGAAAAAGTCAAAAAGAGGTTTTCAGGGATTGATTCTGGGATAGACATTGCAAACCTGAACAGTCTGATTGCCCACAGACCTCACCTTCTTATTCCAAGTAGCCATGAAGGGCCACAAATCTGACCTGCTGGTGGTTTTTGCTCATTTGGTGCTCTGCTGTCTTGTAGATGACCTGTGGTGCTCAGAAGCTGAGCATCACTGGCCTTCTTGGGTTAGACCTGGTCTAAAGCCAGTGGGAAAAGCAGCTCTGTGGGTGCCAGCAGAGCTGGGCTGGTCCAAGGCTGGGGTGGCAGCCCATTCCCAGTGCTGCCAGGTTGGGAGGGTTCTTCGTGAGCTCGCGAGAAGTTGGGGGCAGGCTCCAGGAATCAGCCTGTCTGAGCAGCAGCTGCAGATGTCTCTTCAGCTTAGCCTCTATCCTACAATAGTTCCTTAAGGAAATGTTCAGTTTATAGGAGCTTGCACTGAAAGAAAGAAAAAAGAAATGTAGCATCAGTGTTCTTTGAAGTATGGCTACAGTGCTACCAGAGGATGTATTTGCATCTGAGGAGTACCTGGCATGGGAATTCTGATAAGCCTGGAAAGGAGCTAACAACAGCTTTTCCCACAACACAGACCAAACAAAGGAGTTCTGTGTAACTCCTGAGGAGTGCTGGAGCCCCTCTGCACGCTGTGGAGGCGGTGAGGGCACCCGAGCAGCCCAGGGGTTGCCATCTAGTGAGGCTGCATCTTTGATCTCCTTTGTGCATGTGTGGGCTCTTTTTGTTGGGTTGTTTCCCCCAGCTTGAATAGTGCAGGCACTGAAAACATCACCTAACAGTCTCACTCAGAAACACCCTTGGGAAATTGTTTTCTCCTCTGAAACACTGAAGATCATCATCTTAAGCATCCACAAGAATAAAAGCTTTTGTAATTGAGCAAGATATTTTGGGGTTTTTTATGCACTTTTATAAGGAGTCTGTCCCTAAGGACTAAAGCTGATTCTTTTTAGCTTTTCTCACTTAAAAGAAGTGTGTCCCTTTGAAAGGAAATGGGTTCTGTTTGGCTGGATCAAGGTCAGACTACCAAACTCTTTCATTTTACAAAGCCTGCCCCGAGTTCCTCAGATACACTAAACTACATTTTGTTGCCGGTGTATTTTACACATATTGCCTGATGTATCTGGAGATTTTGGCGGCAAAGCATACATGTGTTAATAATATTTCATATATAGTCAAAGATGATAAAAGGGGATGACAAGAACCCTTGCTTCTCATTTCAAATGAGGGAATTTTAACCTTTCCTTAATGGTGATTTACTGACAAATAAGTAACGGTTCGCCATGAATAATTACTACTGTGCCTCAGTATTTTGTGACTTAAATGGTCTGGGTCTATTCCAAAGCCACTTTCAGAAAGCAGAAAGATTCCTTTTTTTAAAGTGTTTTGAAACAGGCTCATTAACTATTTCATGGCCTGAGCTTGAGAATGCTCTAATACAGCCTGGCCATCAGTGATGAGTCATCTTCATTGAGCTTACACAGTTGATCAAACAGTAAAAAAGATAGAGAAGTTTATTTTAAACTCTTTTTGTTTTCCTGACTTTTTAAATACACTGCTTTTGGCAACAGTGCAAAAGCTGAAGGTCATTCTGCACTTATTGACAACAGGATGAAAACGTTGGTGGAGCAATTCCATAGAGATGTGCAAGAAATTCAGATGAGAATGTGAGAGTTAGAGCCTACAAACCTGACTATAGGAAGTGAGAGCTGGGAATGCTTTTAGGATAGCTTTGTGTCAGCCAAAGAGGCAGGTGAACACTTGCTTAAAATCCAATGGTATTTGTAACACGTCTACATAAACAACTAAAAATAGAGTGTATTATGAGTGCCCTCTCCCCAGTTCTGTGTAGGTAAAGATTGGCAGGAGATTGCTGAAAGGTGATGCTATGAAAGATGAACGTGTTTTATAATATTTTTCCATACCTCACTGTAACCCTGATTATCCCCTCCCTCGCTGGCAGAGAACTACTTCACCAGCCTGCAGGTTTTTAGCCTTTTATGCTTTTTGGGCCCCCTCCATATGAAATGTAAATGTACTGTGAAAGCCTTATTTTTTAGGGTTGTTATGGCTGTAGTCCATAGACTACAGTTGTCCAGAGATCACAGACTCAAGGTCACTGCATTGCTGTCAGTGGAAAATATTTTTATTTGCTTGAATTGACCAGTGTGGGATTTGAGGAAGAGGCAGCATTTCCCAAGTGATCCTTCATCTCTCCTTCTCTTAAATGGGGGAATCACATCTTATTTATACACACCGTGTCACCCTCTCAGAGACAGCTAAAACTGCACGGTTTACCCTGTGTTTCCTCCAGGTATTCCCCAACAACGTTGGGCATATAAAATGTGGACTGGTCTGTACTGAGGGAGGGAGGAGAGGATTCAGGATTTGTAGTAATGGGTTCTGGTGCTCCTGTTGGTGCATGTTTTGTGTGCTAGGATGTCTCCTGGTGGGCATTTTTAGACTGCTCCAGCCTTAGCAGTTCATTGTAATTCAGCCTGTAGGCTCTTCTGAACAAATTCTGGCAAATCCTGTTGTGCCAGATGAAGAGGTGACTGTCTCCATTTTCTACCCCGTCTCTTTGCCATAGGTGCCATCCCTCAGCTACATGGTGAAGGGAACTGTACTTGTGCCTCTGTTACTACAACCTGTGGTCAGTGCCCAAGTGCATCTTCAGGGAAGGTTTGGAGTCAAGTGGGGGCTGTTTGGCTTAGCCCAGACATGGCTGGAGCTCAGCTCAGCTGTTTCAGCCACGGCTAAGTGAAGCAAATCTGCTGTCAGACTGGGAGTGAGTTAAACCTGAGACACTGGGTGACAATAGGATCACTTTGCTGGCAGCTGTAAATGGGAAATATAGGCTGGTGTCTCGTGAAGAAGCTGGCCATAATTGTTACTAATTTTATTTTTGTTCAGCTTCATAAAAGATAGAGGCCCACTGCTTCAACCCTCTGTACCTCCACAGTGGTGAAAGCTCAGTGAATGATTTTTAATTTGATGTTGCCACAATACTCTTCAAATAGAAGAATCCTGCCTGAGAACCTGCTGGACCAAGAATGGTGGCACAGGAGAGGTAGTGGCCCAGATTTTGTCTCTTTTTTCATAATTGTAGAATATGATACAGGCTCTTCTGTACCACAGGGTAAAGGAGAAATTTGTAGGGACAGATCCCCATGACTCATTTCAATGATGTAGCAGAGCTGACCCTTTCTGTCCTCCAAACCTCATGGTGAAGAGCTTGAGCTTGTGCCGAGTGTGCTCAGGACTCTGCTCTGGGTTCAGGTGGACACAACACTCCAGGGTGGCACTGAGAGCTGTCCTGGATCCTCCCTTATTTCCTTCTCTTCCCATCTCTCTTTGATGTGTTCAGCTCCTAAGCGCACCAGAATGTTTCTTTGAGTGTTAAGGCTGAGCACCCTGAAAGGTGATGGAGGTTCATAGTCAGTCTGTGAGATCTCTGGACATCTCAGTGATTTTCCAGACCAACCTGCAGGAGTTACAGATTAAAATAACATTTAGTGCTCTGACTGCTGACTGTATGAATACAGCCTGGGTGACTATGAGTTGAGCTGGACTCTGGCAGACCTCGTTTCAATAATACCAACCAGTGTTACAGTTCTGTGATCAAATCCCCTTCCATTCCAGCAGTCTCTTTCCTGTCAGTGGTTTGTCAGCTTGATTTGTTACGTCTGGAGTAAACAGCCCTGTTATTCTCAAGATACAGAGAGCAGAGATCAGAAGGCTAAAATTGGTTATGAAGTTTAAACAAAGAGAAATTCCATCCTTCTACCACCATTTTTCATCAGTGGGTAACTAATAAGGAATTTTTTGCATAGAAATGCCTCACAGTAGAACTGGGCTTCAAGGAACAGCTATAATTGCTTCTGTGCACTTCAATAATTGCATATAAATCAATTACCACCATTTTAGGTATTTGAACAGCTCATTCTATGAAGAAAAACCTTTCTTTCCTGTTTAATAGCCAGACCTTTAGCTTCTTTGTTTATCCACATATCTGGGACAAATGATTCCAACTCAGTCATTAATTAGTGATTTTATCAAGATTTTCCTTTCAGGATGGAAAGGTCAGCACACCCTTGAAGTGCTAGCAAAACAAATGTCTCCCATTTGCACATGAAGTCAGGGCTTGTGAGGAAGAAGCCTCAGAACATGACTTAAAGGGTAGAGGCTTAATTTGGGGTGGCTACTTGTAAGAACACGCCTGGTGTGCCCAGTACAAATGTGATGGCCGCACATCCTGACTTTTCTCCAGAAGTCTGTGATTAATACTTTTTATGGCTTAGATGACCCTTCACGCCTAGAGCCAGCTGACAGAACACCAGGCACAGGGGCTGAAGTAAAAAGGCAGGCCAGAGGAGGATGGCCCTGACTTCAGTATAATTTATTTTTATTGTATTGTTCAGAGCCCCTTGGGTTGTCAAAGCCCCGCACTGGTTCCTGGATGCTCCTGGAGATGAGCCAGTGCTACAGCCCGTGGCAACTCCAAGCAATGTGGTGTCTTGGCCAATAGATGGGCCCTGCCAGGGAAGGAAGAATATGTTTTACAACAGGACAAATGCTACCTGGCTAATCCAGACCAACTGGAATTATAAATAAGACGAAATTTTGTTAAATAAGAGGAGAAACATGAGTGAAGAGGCAAAGAGAAGTGAAGGATTTTTTTCCTGGCAGAGGTAATTCAGATATTAGGCAATTGCCAGCCTTAGCATCATGTCTGGATGACACAATAATCCTTTCTGAGCTTGAAATAGGTATTAATACTGCCACATTATTACCTGTATTGATCTATTTTTCTTGTGTTTATGCTATTTTTATCACTGGTTTCAAATCATCTCATTTTTCAAAGGAAGGAAAAAATAACAATTTAAAAATAGCGACTTTTCTGGCTGCTGAGAGAAAAACTGGGAGCAGAGAAAATCAAAACGACCTGCTGGGAAAATCCTTGCTTTAAATCAGAAAACAAAACACAGATAGCAGCTAAAAGTCCCACAATATTCAACTTGAGTTTTTCCTACACTGATTTAGTCTCTTTTACTAGTTGATGTTCCTTGTAGGGCAGGCGCCCAGCAAGTCCAGTTCCAGTAAGTATTCCCGCTGCGGGAGATTTTTCTTGTACAAGACTGGACAAGAAAAGAGTATTCACTGCCACTGCTTAAGTCCCTGGTAAAACGTGAGGTACCACCGACAGACCTTCTCCGCTGGGGAAAAGCTGCGGACAGAAGTCCTCTACAGCCCTCAAGCGGTTCACTTGCAATCCTACACGGTGGAAACTCGGGCCCGCGGGTTTTGGCACGGAACTCGCAGGGCGGGCACAGCCTTGCTCTCAGAAAAGGCTCCCCCCCAACTTGCTGTGCTCTCCCGAGCCCCCCGTTCCCTTCAGCCCCATCAGCACAGGGCGTGTGTGCTGTCTGCGGCAGCTTCTTCACCTCCGGGGCCGGCGAAAGCACAGCCCGTGTTTTAGATGGAGGTGCCAAGGAGATCTCACCCTTTGGAGAAGCCAGAGGCAGCTGCTGTGCCCAGTCACTGTTCCTGCTCCCTTACAGGTCTGCACACGCGTGACGGGGCAGCGGGGCACCCGAGGGACCAGGCGTGCGGGCTGCCACACTGCGGGCTTTGGCTCTCCGTGTCTGCCAGCTTCTGGAAAGGAGTGATGGGGAACAGCCCCTGGCTCCAGCTGTCCTCCTGCAGCCCAGGGGCCGTGGGCTAAAGCTGCTGGCCATGGATGCCAGGTGGAAGGCGGCTGTGCTGCCTGCCCCGAGGGCTGAGGGCCGGCACAGGCAGGAAGGGTGACAGCTCAAGTGACAATGCTGCCTTTCGTCCCCTTGTGAGGCATCTGGGTGAGGAGGCAGCTGGAAAGGAGAAAGGAAGCCCTGTAGGAACTCAGACACAAGAGTAGAGCTGTGGGAATCTCGATGGAAGCCAGAGAGGAGCTGTTATCTTGGAAAGTCTCTCACCAGTACCAAGGACTCAGCGCTGCCCTCTTGCTGCCGTCCAGCTGTGAGCAGAGGAGGGCACTGGAGTGTTTCCTGGGGTGAAATCACATGGCTAGTAAACAACAGTTGCTTCCAGCTGGAGAGTTTTGCACTGTGTTTGTTTGCAGAAGCTGGAAAAGGAAGATGGATTGAAGATGAACAATCTCCCACCCCATCCCACAGGTTTTTCTATAGAATGAAGCCAGTGTGTGCAGTATCACAGGAAAATAGTTGCCTGAATGGCCTCTCCTATTTGCAAGGGAGCCTCTGTCCTGCTCCAAGCACATTTTTGTCTTGGCTCAGCAGCCTTTTTTCTTCCTGAGCTGCTCACTGCCCTGCCTCTGTAGCCTGGCATCACTCTGTTTATTCTCTTGGCCAAGGACAGAGAGGTCTGGGGGCTTTAGGGAAAGACAAGGCTCATTTTTTCTGAGGAAGACCCATCTTTGTGGCAGGCAGAAGAGGAGCACCAATGGCAGGACCACTTCCCATGCAAGATCACTTTCTCTCTTGCACTGTCACCCAAAAAGCCTTCCCCTAAGGAGCCTACCCCAGCATTTTGGACCACACATTGGCGTATCAAAGAGGCAGGAGAGGATGCCCACCCTGGGTGCCTGTTTCATGAACTGTCAAGATTGGCCCCTCTGTCCTGAGGGGCACACCTGCAGGTGTCAGTCCCCAGCTGCGCAGCACAGCTCAGGGCTGCTCTCTGGGTCAGGCACTGTCCCCCAGCAGCCGTGCTGCAAAGTGTGACCCGGTGGGGAGCACAAACTGAGGGCTTCTCCAGCTGTGTGTCTGCAGACTGCTGCCAGCAAGGGAAAGCAGCTCCTGCAGGATGCCAGGAGGGCAGCAAGGGACAGAGCTCTGTCTCAGATGGAACAGTGGTTGGAAAAGAGCTGGAGGGAGACCTTCCTCAAGGACTAGATCCTGTTGTCTCTTTGTTTCCAGGACTAGGCTTTATGTAGCACCTGGATGAGCTGCTGGGAAAGGGCCTTTTCAGACTCCCAAGGGGCAGGTGGAAGGCAAAGAATGAAGAAAGGATGGAGGAAGAGGCTATGAGCACAAGTAATGTGGGCACTGGCTCCTGGGAATGCCTGTGTGTGCAGGTTTTGCTTTACCTATTAATCTGCTTTTTATTTCAGCCCAGGGATTTTCTTACTTTTACCCTCCAATCCTCTTTCCCTGCCACTGCCGGGGAGTGTGCGAGTTGTTTTACAGTCATTAACCAGAGATGGTAGTGGTCTGGGCTGAGCTCATGGTACGCGGAGAGGCCACAGGCTCTGGGTACCAGTTCATGTGTGTCTGAGCTTCCTCAACATCCTGGGCTGTTCCTGGATTCCAATGAGAAATGGCTCAGACACTTACAGGAAAAAGGGTCCAGGTATGGAAGGCACCTTCAGACCTCCCCCGCAAAAGCCATTTGCTTCTCCAGGAAAACAGAGGGCTGAAGGTAACCAGGTCCCTGGAGTATCATTGCCTCCAAGGAGCAAGCAGGGGCTGCTGGCTCTCTGTCTGTCTTTTGTCTCTACAAGGCATGATGGTATCAGGCAAATCCAGAGGCTAAAAAGAGGCTCCTGCTGTGGCAGGGGCATGGCTTGGTGCTTCTCTTGGAGTCACCATTTTCCTGGCCAAGATGAGTTGGACCAGAACCAGTATTCTGAAGAAAAAACTATGCTTCTGCAAGTCTGATTTCTGAAACAGTGATAGAATTATGACTTTCAAGACATCTGTCCTAAAGCATTTTGTCTTTGACTTCCTAAGTGGAGGCATAAAGCCTTCCTTGCTGGCAGTGTTGGAAGAGGAAGACTGTCAGGTGACTGTCATATGACCCACAGTGCATTCCCTGATGCTCCCAGGCTGTTCAGCAAAATGTCCTCTCTCCTGAGCTTCACCTGGAAAAGACATTCCCTCTTTTTTTTTCCCCTCCTTTCTTTTTTTCATTCTTGCCAAATATTTGAGATGTCAAGCCCAGGAGCTTAACACACAGAAGGGTGAAGCCTTTAGCTAAGCAATGGGAAGGTGCATGGGAAGGAGAAGAAGGAAAAAACAAAAAGAAAAAAAAAGGAATTAAGGAATTGCCACCCTGCTACTTCCCTTCTCAAAAGCAGAGTTCTTTCCAGAAACCATGAAAAAGGCAACGTAGCCTCAGTTTCAAAGTCTCTTGCCCAAGAAATATGCGTATTTGCCAGCGACTCTCCCTGAACCTGAAATTTGACAGCCTTCTCTTTCCTTCCTTAGTGTAGGCGAGAAGCCCCATCTATGCAAGGAGTATGAAAAGGGCTGGCATTACAAGCACATGGACACTGCAGAGACTGTGGCTCATCATTCAAGGCATGAGGTGCATTTCCTGCTGCTAAAAGCCACTAAAAGATACTAAATAGAAACTGGCACCCAGCCTTGGCCCTGCTCTGAGCAGGAAAAACTGGGAAGGGAAGAGTTGCCAGCAATCCCTCTGTTCTTTCCCAGTTATGGTCAGGAACACCCATCCTATTGGGATAATATTCAGTGAGGCATGACAATGTCACAAGGCTGGGGGGAACCTCCCCAGAACTCTGTGACACTGACACACTCCCAGGAGAGCCCTTGGCTGGTGACAGTGCTTCCTTAGTAGTGACCATCAGGAGTTGCACTGTTGTCATGGCTGTATGGGGTTTTGGGAGTGTCCTGGTCTCCAGCTCGGCTGTCCCCTGTGTGTCCCTTCACTCTTGTTCTCTTAAGGGGCCATCTGAATTGAGAAGGGGCTCTGCTGTCCCCATGGGGTTGAGGGAGGTTTTGTGGTTTGTTTTCATGGGGTGTGACAGATGACAGTGCCAGGCTGTGTGACCCATGTACCAGTTTGGGTTGGTTGAGACTCCCCAAACATCAGGGACTCTGGAAGCAGGAAAGAGTAGTGGTTCCCAAGTGTGAAGTTCTCCCAGGGCAATGCACACACTTCCCATTACATCCAGAGAGCCACAGGCAAAGTGTGGCTGTAATGGGTGAGGGACGGCCACGTGGATTCGAGCTTCCTGTGGGCACTCCCAGGAGGAATGGGATTCTGTGCTTCTGAGGTGGCCCAGGTAGCTTATCCCAAGACACCTGAGAGCAGGCAGTATGTTAATCAATCAGCAGTCAGCAGTGCTGACTGACTGGGATGGGCTGCAGCCAGTCTGTCTCTCTCCTTGGAGTACCCACTGCCCACCCTGGACTCCATTTTATTCCCTACTGACATGCTCCGTGAGACAAAAATCAGTGGTAAGTAAAAAATTACTTGGATTCATTTACTTTTATCATTCTGCAAGCCTGGAGGTGCATTATATCAGCAATGACATGAGCCACAGGAACTGATGGCAAAAATGAGAGAACAGTTCTCACAAAACATTATATATTTTGTGTTTGCATGGCTGCGGGAGGCCACCTGTAATCATCAAAAACAAAGGAATCGTAGTCAGGGCTGTACATGAGCTGTTTCACAAAGGTTTCCTTGTCTGCTGGCTCGGGGTACCAAGAAGCGAGGCCGTGCTTGTAGGCCCAGTCAACAATCTGCAAAAAGACAAGCAAAATGAGCTGCTGAGGCAATGCTGGCATGTTATGAAACTGCAGTTTGGCCCTGTCTGTGTTTTCCCTCTTTCCTCCTCTGAAAATTGTGCTGTTTTTTGCTTTTTTCTCTTCGTGAGTCAGCTGCACTTCACTCTCACTTGGGTGAGGGAATGCAAGCTGCCTGCAAGCAGTGGCTAGTAAGAAATGCACACCCCTGCCCTGGCAGAATGGTTGGGGTGTGCAGTTGGAGAAGGAGAGCAGCCCTTTGGCCAGCTCTGCTCACACCTATGGGCTCCTCAGCTGCACTCTGCATCCGTCAGTAGCTCCAGGCAGGCCAAGGAGATTCACAGTGGGTTTCTCTGAATTACAGATCTGATGTATACAGGGCACCAAACACATAATTAGACAAGCCCAGGTCTAGAACAGTATTTATGTACTTAGGTCCCTACTAAGTACAGGAGGAAAGGTTCCAAAATAGCAATTCGGAACCGAAAATCTTTTGGCAACTTGAGACATGTTTGAATTTGACTCTAAAGCTCATTTTTTGAAGTGCTGAAGACTCACAGCTTCAAGCAATAAAGCAGAGCTTTGTGAGCTGTGAAGCACTCAGAATCAGAATGTATTTGTCACATTTGGGTTTTAATGATGGAAGAAATCAAAGCAGCAATTATGGTCAGAAGAATTTCTGAGAATGATTGCTTTAGACTTTAGAATAAATTGAATTCAAAAAACACAAAGCAAAATCGATGCCAGGACAATTCCTGCCCTTCCGATCACGAAAAGTGGAAATAAGAGGGGAAATACTCACTTTCACAGCAATTTTGAGAGACACTTCTCTGATGCTGTCCAAGGGGGGATAGAGTCTTCCTTCTGCAAGATTCTGCTCTGTCACCTCGGCAGCAATAGCCTGGAAAGAAGAGAATGGTAGTTTTTAGGTTAGGTCTCAAGCACATACCACATTCCCTAGCATTACATGGTGTGTGGCTGAAACCTCAGCAGCATCGGGGCTGGGACTAGTCCTGAGCGGGAACTCGTGACCTGTTCAAACACACGTGTGCACATATTTCATTGCAGACTTCAGACTGGAGCCAGAGTGGGGGAAGTGCTGACTTAGGGCAGCAGTTATGGAGAAGGAGGCTCCTGCACCTCTGTAGGTGTAATGGAAGCGTGAGCTTTCCCTGAGCCAGGAGACGGCTGCAGCCTTTTGCTGAGGCTGAGCCATTTCCCCTCCATGCCTTGTCCTGGGTCAGGTTCTTTAAAATACCTGAAGGAGATACATGTGCCTCTTAAAATCTTTTTTACAATATTAGTTAAATGTCAATTGGGAACCTCTGCTGTGATGAGGAAGATTTCATCAGAGATGTGCCGGACCCCGCAGGCAATAACTCCCAGTGCCACTCCTGGGAAGACGTAGGCGTTGTTTCCTTGGCCAGGGAAGAAGGTCTGTCCATTGGGCAGGGTTACCTTTGGGAATGGACTCCCACTTGCAAATATTCCCCGGCCCTGATCAAAGAGAGAGAAAGAAGCATTCAGACTTGGAAGAGAAGTCTTAGATTTCTGCTGCTCCTAATGATCTGTGCTCAGGGGACACTGGTGACAAAGTGGACAAAACAAAACTCAGCCAGCAGAGGCATCTCCACCAGAGCCACCTCCAGCTGATAATTTGGGAGGACCTACCCCCCACAGCCACAATCAGGGCTGTGGAAAGGACCACTGAGCACCGAGTGTGTGTTTGTACTGCAAGTGCTCTGATCTTGCTGAGGAATCTTTTTACCTCCCCATCAACCATCTATGGAGTGTGAGGAGAGACTCATGTGGGATGAAGGTCTGGGGCTATGTGATTGCTCTGGCCATAGGCAGGAGGTGGGGAGGGAAAGGAAAGAGTGAGACAAGGGCTCCTCTCTCATGCCAAGTTGTCCTGGGGTGATTTTATGCTCTGTATGTCCCTATCGTCTGCTTATGCCCAGGAATGGGTCCTGTAACCTTGAGCTGGCAGGGAGAAGTAGTCAGGGAAAGTACTGGCATGGTTTGTTTTTATCTCTTTGAGATAAAGCGCAAGTTTTTTTTTTTCCTTTTTTTTCCCCAGTAGTCTGTCTGACTGTGAGTTAGGACAGAGGGTTTTTTTTCCCCCTTCTCGCTGGGATTGCAGGTTTTTTTTTTTTCCGCCTATTTTTGGACCGTTCGGCTTGTTTTTTTCCCATCTGGAAAATCAGACCATCTTTGAGGGAGACAGTCAGTGGGACCCTCGCCAGGAGCTGCCGGACCCCCCAGCCCAGCTGGGCTGAACCTTCGGGAGGAGCTAAACCAGAGAAAGGAGAGACTCTAAAATCCATCATCTTTCTTCACAGCAGAGGTTTACTATCTAATATTATTCAATTTCTTTTCTTGTGCCTGCGTGCACCTTGCTTGTTAAATAAACAGGGTTTTTTTCACTTTTCTCCAAGAAGATTTTCTTTGGAACCTTGGCTGGGGGGAGGGGCTGAAATTCTGCCTTTTAGAGGAGACACCCTTTCAGAGTCTCCTCCCAAATTTGTCTCAAACAGGGACACAAGTCAATCCACATGACTGTAGTTCTTTAGTGACTTTGGGTCTAAGTTGGGTGATGAAATAGTTACATAAACAACTAGGTTGGCAAAACACAGCGGACAGAAACTGGGGAGGATGGGACATCTCAGACAGCTGTGGGTGAAGGAGGCAAGCACTTTCTTTAGAGGATCACTAAGTAATTCAGGCTGGTAGGGACCCAAATTCTTGCTCACAGCAAGGTCAGCTATGAAATCAGACCAGGTTGCTCAGGGCTTTACCCAGTCTGGTCTTGAAAACTTGCAAGGCCAGAGACTGCATGAGCAATCTTGGCCCTGCCCCCTGCTCCACTTCCTGACCCTCCTAACAGCGTGAAAGTTTTTCTTTATGAGCAACTCGAATGTCTCTTGTTTCAGCTGATGCAGGCTGTCACTTGCTTGCCCAGCAGGCCCTGCTGTGGTGTCCTGGGTACAGGCACGGCCCCATGTTCCCGGTGCGGAGTGGCGGTACCTGAGTGAGGCGGTAGCACTGCTCTGCTGTGCATTCTGCTTTGCTGGTGGGGTTGCTCAGGGCGAACACGATAGGCCTCTCGTTGAAGGTTGCCATGTCCTTCAAGAGCCTCTCAGTGAAAGCGCCTGCGACAGCTGCGACACCTGGAATGACAACAGCACAATGAGGCGGTGCCTTCCCGCTGCCTGACTCTGGTGCCTTGGACTGGTCCCTCTGGGACTGGTAAATGAGCTGTGGGAGGGAACGGACTTCGTCTCTGGAGAGGCAGGTGGCAGTGTTACTTTCTCATATGACGGTGAGATTAAAAGCATCCCTCAAAATAAAGGCCTCTGCTCAGCCAGGCAGAGTGGGCACCAGTGTTTTGGCCAGCCTGGCTGCAGCACTCTGACTCCCAAAGACCTGCCAGAGGTGCCTGTTGCCACCCCCATCCTGCCCAGCCTGACACGTCCACCTTTGTTGCTTGAGAACCCCAGATCCTGCCTCCCCCAGCACCTCCCCCTACAACCCTGTCTGGAAGGGCTCTTACAGCTCCAAAAGTGAGGAAGCCTGTGACCCATAGTTAACACGAAAAGGATATGGAGAACTCAACCAACAAAATGGGGGTAAAAAAAATCCCATTTTGTTTTGACTATTAGAACAAAGGGAGACTCTGGAAGAAAGACAGAAACTCTCCTAAGAACTGAATTGACACGATAAGGTCATATTAAGTGAACTCCACCTATAACTGCTGTAGGCTTCACTTTCTGCACAACCTCTTCCAGTGTGTCTACAGTGGGGTGGTCCTGGGCAAATATTTCTTTCTCGTGGTTCAGGTGGCTCCTGCCCTGTGAGGAAAAAGGACGAGTCAAACTTTGGTCTGTTGGCAAAAGGTGGACACATAACATAAAAACTCATCTTTTTCAGTTCATTTCATCTCTCGGCCCTCTACCTAAAGCAGATTCCACAAAGCAGGACCTCAGCATCAGCCAGTCAGGCATTGAGCTGTTGGTGTAGTGTCACACTGGCCTGGCTGCTGCTCCTCTCACCCATTGACCGTGTGGAGGAAGGACCTGGCTGCCATTCACTTGTACATAAAGCACAAGTCTCCTCAAGTTTGAGGAGGGACAAGGGCAGAGGCCCTGGGGACACGAGCAGTGCAGGTTGGAGCTGGGCCAGGCGGGGTCACCGAGCAGGGCACAATGTTGCTGCGGTAATACCCCACATGACGTGCTAGACTTCCAACTCTGCTTGAGGTCATGGCCAGCAGGATATCCTTCCACTTTAGAGGCCCAACCCAATGCGTTGCCGTTAGGGCAGCCAGTGCTGCTAGCACACTGATGTCACGACGAGACCTAGTCCTCTGAAGGCAGAAGAAGCAATGCTGGCACCAATAAAACTGCAGCCTTTACTTCAGGGCTGAGCAGGGCTCCAAGGTATCTGCCTGCTCTGGCCTCTCTAGCTGGCAGTGGATGGCAGGGGAGTGGAGCTCAGCTCTGGAGACAAATTCACCTTCACAATCAGTCCCTTGGAGTCCACCATCCAAATTTTTTTTATGGCATCCTCTCGTGAAACTCCTTCCTTTTCCATGGCCATGAGGATGAGATGAGCTATGCCCATTGCAGCCTGGAACACAGAATATAAACACTTAATTGGGATATCATTATCTTTTGGGGGAAGATTTTAAATGGGTGATGGGTTGGATCATCCCCCAGCACTGCACAAAGCAGGGAGATTTTCTGCTCCAGGGTTGCACAATGCCAAGGCATGGGGCTGATTTTAGCACTGTAGTTGCTGCCATAAATAAAAACCCTCCAATCACTCAGCAGAGCAGGTTGCAGGTGAGGCTGAAAAAGCAGAGGTGGTACCTTGACAAGCAGGAGCTGTCTCCATAATTTTAACTAGCTGCCGCAGGGGAGGAAAAGACACTTAAAAAATGCTGTTGGCAATGCCAGTACAGAGAAGTCAAAGGCAAGTGGGACTGCTCCATCTGAAATATGGCTATGAGGAAAGTCTTCTCCCATTCCTGCCTGGGAAAGCAGTCCTGGACATGCCATGTGTGTGTTTGTGGTCCTACAGCTGTGCCTGGTCCTCGTGCCCTGATGGGGACTAACAAGGCAGGAGTGGCTCTGTGACACAGAGATGGTAACCAAGATAGACATGTCTGCCAGCAGGGGTGGAGAGTGAGAGAGCAATCTGTCTCAGTGAGGGATAGACAAATAGTAACAGACCTTCCCAAAGTCTCACAGGTAGGTGAAAGCTGAGACAGGTCCTTTAGTGCATGGACCAGGCTTTCGGAGGCTTTTTCTTCCTGCTGTCTCTTTGAGCAAGGTGCCATACAGGCGCCCTGACTTCTGCCATGGGGCACTATGACTGACTCCAGAAAGCGAGGTTGTGTTCTTACAGTTCTTAGAGACTGAGCCCTTTGGACTCTGCTGCTAAAGAAGTTCTGGTTTACCCTAGACACCAACCGTAAGAACTCAAACCAGCCTCCTTAATATTCCTGCAGCACCCTCCTGCCTCACAAAGGACTTCCCTAAAGCTACTTAAAGCCCCACTGACATGTGGGCAGCCTTGTAGTATCCACAGAGTCTGCCCAGGACTCATGGACCAAGAGATCACTGAAAGACTGTTGGTAACTTGCACACAGCAGCAAGATCAACCTGTAGGGCCCCATCCTGCCCAGTGACAAGGAACCTGCTTCTGCGCTTCATCCTCATGAAGCCAAGCCTTGCAGGAAGTTTCACAGCTGACTTTTCTCTCTCTAAATTTGAAGATGGAGTGTATTAAGGTACAAGCTCAGGAACATTCCTACCTCTCCAGCTCCCTGGAAAACAAACTTCTGATCAGAGAGCTTGTTCTTTGTAATCCTTAAGGCTGCAAAGATGCCAGCGACTGCAACAGATGCTGTGCCTGAAAGAGAGAAGTACCATGAGACGGACATCCTGGCAAATGCATTGTCTACCCTGCAGATATAGTGTCAGAAACCTCATGGTAGGAACCATTCTCTTAGATTCTGTCACTGAAGGATCAGAGTGTCTTCCCTATGCTGAAATATTAACATTCAAATTCTCCTGCAAGGCTGGAGATAAAAAATTTTCCTTCATATAGAGTCAAAGGGACATCCAATCCTCAAATGTCAGAACAATACCTAACTCCCAAGGGTTTAAGATGCAGGTGACTCCTCTAAGGTCACATAAGACCCCTGTAGCAAAGCAGTAGTCTGAACTTGGATCCCCTTGTCACAAAATCCTCTGGAATCATGGAATGACCATCTTCTTCTCCTATTTACCTTCATAGCCCAGCATCACCATTTTTTAACTCCCCTAACTCACAGCCATCACACCTTGCTGCAAAGCATTAAGGAGTCATTGGGAACAGGAGGTGGTCCCAGATTAGTGAGAAACAATGCAGTAAATGGAGCACAGTCCTGCTGTTAAAGCCACCATGATACCTCCAGCTTTCCATCCATTAAAGGGGGGAGCAAATGTCCAGACTGAATGACCTGTCTTTACTCCACATAACTCACACATAAATCACATGCAGCACTCATCTAATGTCCTGTCCCAGGTGAAGGAATATGGTGGGAAGAAATCAAATAAGGCACAAGCTAATAAGGATTCAGGCACTGGTGGTATCTCAGCTCACCTGGGCAAGCTGGATGCAAGCATTAAAGGGGACCTGGGATTGAAGGAGGAAGTTTGATCACAGAATATGTCAAGTTGGAAGGGATGCATAAGTATCATAAAGTTCATTAGTTTTATTCCTTAGCATTTGAAAGAATATCAGTTTGGATAGGCCCCAGTTTCGATCTGCTCCCAGCTCTAATGCTGGTCTCTCCATACTCATCTTCAGAAGCTTCGTGGGAAATCAGGGAGCCCATAAGTAAGAGTCTTGTGGGGGCGGTGGTGGCTGGGGCAGGCAATGACCACTTTTTAGGCTAATACAACTGATTTCACCAAATTTCAAGCATTTCCTATATTCCTGTCCGTGTAATCAGCCAGTGCTTCAGTGAGGTCCCCTGCAGGGTCCGTAGGGCCTGGGGTGCTGCAAAGCATCAGAACAGCCTGGCTGAGAAACAGCCGCTCCGAGCAGACATGACCACGAGCAGTGACACCAGCAGATGGAGCTGCCTCATCTCTCAGGGACCCAGAAAACAAATTCAGCTTTACCTGCTTCTTTACTTTGGTGCAAAAGCCACAGGAAAGCTAGGAATCTGCTGGTATATCACTGGGGAATGATTCACTCTCTTATCACTTTCTAGCCAGCAAAAAACGTAGTGGGAGCACAAGTACCCTGCCAAAGAAGTAATTTTATTGATATGACTTATCTTGTTTAGGGAACCTACATAAGCTACTTGGACAAAGAAAATCTTTATTGGCCAGACCAGAAGTATCTGTCAGTATAATCTGCTCATGAACATTTTGTGATTATAACTCAGATGAGTTTAGTTATCCAAAAAATTAATAATTAGCCTATCTTAAGAGTGATTCTGGTTTAGCAGAGGTGACAGTGACCGCACTCCTGCAGCAGACGTGGTGTCCGCACTGGCACTCCGGTACAGAGTGGCAGCATCACTTCACAGAACCACAGAATGGTTTGGGTTGGAAGGGACCTCAAAGATCATCTAGTTCCAACTCCCCTGACATAAGCAGGGACATCTTCCACTAGATCAGGTTGTTCCAAGCTCCATCCAACCTGGCCTTGAACACTTCCAGGGAAGAGGCATCCACAACTTCCTGCGGGCACCGCAAGCATTCATGTCTTAAACACGAAATAGACTAGACTGATTGTTGATGTTTTTGTAAGCTTCTTTCTTGCAATGAATCACTTGAGACACTTGCTTCAGCACCAAGCATGAATTCCCTTCATCAGCTCAGAAAAGCTTGTACCATTACATTTCCAGACCCAGACCATCTGAGCTCAGTCAGTTTAAAAGGGAGTTGATGGGGAGGGAACCAGCCACTGAGTGCCCTGTTGCTTCAGCATTAACATGTCAGACAACTGAAGAAAGTGTATAAAGGATTTCCTCTTGCTCCTCCTGCACTAAATCTCTGCTTTATAAAGCTCTGTTTAGAGTAGTGTATTTGCCTGGTGAAATGCCACTGAACTAGGACAATTACAGAGGAAGATAAGGAACATCCAAGAAATTTAAAAGAACATTGGATAATTGCCTAGCTTTTTGATTTTGCGTGTTATGGGTGTCACATAACCAGTCCATGCACACTCTCTGTGTTTTGGTAAGGCTATAATCAGCAGGACTGCTTGGCATGCTGCCATGACAGATGCTGAGAATGGGACTCCTCTAAACAAACATATATGATCCTGCTCATGCTCATGCTAAAGCAGCCACCTGAACTGGGTCAAATGAAATGCACCCCAGAAGAGTCACTACCACCACGATTTTTTTTAAGAGAGACAAGGTAACTGGAATACATGTAGACACTTCTGTTGGAGACATTTAATCTGAGCAGGAAGGGATTCCACCCTGTAAGCCTGAACTGCAAAGAAATGGGAAGAGCCCAGGGTGCCCTGGCTGTCAGCAATGCCAAGCTTGTGACATGCAGTAGAGTAAGTATGTGTACACTCACACATGTTCACACACTATCTCCCAGGCTTATTTAGCACAGAAATCACCAAATCCCTGTGTGGGTGGGAGTGAGGAACTGATCAGAGTTAAAAAACCAGAAGTGAAACCATTACAGTGTGATGGTGTAAGTGTCAGGTCACACCATTAGCAGTGATAGATGCCTGGAAAGTATTGAAAAAAGAGAAACATAACTGGGGAAATATCTTGTTTCTCTTGCTCCTGACCCAGGCAAAACTGCTTTACACCCTGCGATTGTCAAGAAGTCTGATGGGACAAATGCTGGTATTTGCAAACCCATTTAAGTGGGAAATGCTCTTGAGAGGTTCAACAGAGAGACTTGAGGTACTTTTAAAAGATGTCAGTAGTAGGAATTTGACAAGTGGTGTGTATGGAAAGAAAGGGGGCATGGACTCGGTCTGCAGAGCAGAGACCTGTGGGACTGGGTGTGCCATTACTCATCCCCTGCACTTGTACTGCAGCTCTGACTAACAGCAGGGCTCTGTTCAGCTCTGCCACTCCTAATCCTCCTCTCTCGTTCCAATGTGTTTCTAATCTCTCCACGTCTCCCAGATTGCATCTCACCCCCATTACTCAAGTAATAAAGTTACTGAACCTTGGCCTTAGCTCAAAATTTTTCTTTGACAATTACAATTTCTGAGCATGGGACAACAGAGCATCTCTGTGGAGAAGAGTTCACAGCTGGTTCATGTAAGGAATTGGCTAATCATTGTGCTTCAGTTCTAAAAGAACCACAAAGTCAGACTGGGGCGGGGAACTCCTCACCATGGCAAGAAAAAACCAGCCATCCTTCAACATGTTGGTCTATCTGTTTTCCAAAGCAACTGAGTGCTGCTATTGTGGATAATTGCTTCCCTAAGTAATTAGCAAGAGCCAGCTTGGCTGGTCTGTATCTGAGGTGAGATATGGAGGGGTACAGAGAGAAGAAAGGAACGTGCTTGCAAATCATCCTATCAAAGACTCTAAGTGAGTGCTAAACATGATATCACCATAAAGCAAGCAGACCTTGGGACGTCTCTGGAAAGTCCACAGCAACAGAATGAGTACAAAAAGGAGGGATTTAAAACTAAAGCACACTCAGGAACATGGCCATCTCTGTAGGAATCCATTCAGAATATTGTAAAACATGAAGGAAAACCCTGTGGGGCTGATGATCCACTTGTACTGCTGCAAGTGAGAATAAGCCCCAGTAGATGTCAGTGGAAGTCCACTGGAACATAACCTGAGGAAAGGATCTGCTCCACAGCAACGGATGGAAAAGGTTACACTAGAGAGGCTCCCATTCCCAGGGACCTGACCCTTCCTCAGAGCGGGGAGAGCGGGCAGAGGGGTGAGCAGCTCTGCACGTGGAGTTGTGGGCAGCACTGCACGAGTCACCAGGGAAAGCGCTGCCCAGTGCCAATGTCAAGGCTGTGCCGTGGGTGACAGCAGCCAGTGGCTAAGCAGGGGACATGGGGGAAAGCGTGGACCATGTGGGTGCTTGGGGGCAGGAGTCCTCTTATGCTGATGGCTGGCACTGCCCTGTCACCTGTCAGGAGGGCTGACTGAGCTGAGCTGAGCATCACCGCCATGCTGAATCCTTCCAATAGCAGCAGCAATGGGAATGCGCAGCCACACCACTGCCCGTTTTTTCACTCGACACCTGTGTGGGAGATTCCCCCTTCTCCACAGTACATTGGTGGAAAAGATGACCAAATTCAACCTGATCTTTTATTTTTTACTCTTGACCTGCCTGCATACACTTCGCCCTGTCAAAACCATGCCAATATGAGGGCCCAGGGAACAGCAAACTCTAGTTTAACAGCTCCAGCAAAGGGCAGCCAAGGATTTATATCTAAATTTATGGATGAGGAGGAAGCCTAGAGCTTTTCCAAATTCTGGTTCACATTAACTCCCTGCAGCAGTTCCGCCCATTACTGGAAAGCAGAGCGGAGCTTGTCCAGACCCACTCCAAATGCATAATCAAAAGTCAAACACAACAAAGCTGGAGCAAAAACCTGCCAAAGTATTTGCAGCTCAAGGTCTTTCTCTCCATGTCTGCAGGCTAGTGTTACCCTTCCCCCAGAGGGCCTCTGCAAGACATTAAGAAAATAAACCTAGAAATGGTGCAGAGTTAGTCAACGAGAAGAGCAGTAAAATGCAAAGCATCAATGCACAGGGAAGGAACTTGCTTTCTTCAGGGCGACCCAGAAGAGATGGTGGCATGGAGAAGAGCTGCCTGACAATGGAGAAGCCTAGTGAGGCCATCTCTAGGTTCCTGCTTTTAATCCTTCCACTGTAAAGTGCTTGGACTACACTGTGCATAACGTTAATGATGGATCTAACCATGGCAGCAGCAGTGCCCTCCCTCCTGCCTCTACAGTGCCAGCCTGCAACTGCTGTGCCAATGCAGGCTGAGCTCCCTCGTGCACCCACACAGGCAGAGGCTGCCAGGCAGCTGCCAGCACTCTTCAAGAAAGCATCCCCATCCCCGTCACTGCACTGGGGATTCTGTGGATGCTGTTCCATACCAACAAGCTAAATCAAGCCACAGCACAGCCCTTTCTTCTGTTCATCTTGCCTCCTTAGCCTGGGCTTAAAAGATCACAGACAGCTGAACACAGAGGTGACCTGTGCTGTTCTTCACTGCAAAGGAGAAGTTGGCAGTGACATCCAGTAAATGAGAAAAACAGCAAACAAGAAAAGCGGGAGAGGAAAGGGAAACAAATGTCACTATTCCCAAAAATAACAGAAGATATGGGCCTGATCCTTAGAGTGCTGCACTGATAAGCCCAAGAAACTGAGTCCCATTTACAGCCTACAGTCCACACTGTTCTGATCTGGCTTTTGTAGCAGTCAGTGTGTGAATTCAACACAAGCCCAGGAGCTGGCCCTTACACAGTTAATGCAGCAGCACCAAGGGGAAATGCAGGAGCCTCTTCTGCTGTGGGGCACAGCAGGTCCAGAGGGACTGTTAATGGTGAACCTCTACAGGACTAAGACCACCTCCACATCTCTCTCCAAGCTGGGTAAATCCCCAGGGAAAGCGTGCTGCTCAGGGGCTGCCTGGCAAGACATCGCCTGCTTTGTTCCGCAGCACCGTATCGTCCCTCACTCCCTTCCTATTGTGCTTCCCCCTCCTTAGCTTCCTGTGATAATTACCAATGCATTTTCCACTCCAGCTGAAACAACAAAGTAAGATACTGTACCATTTTAATCCGCTGAAATTAGTTACTGCTGAGCCAAGGACTCACTCCAGCACATGGAAATGTGCCTGTGAAACAGGCCTCGTTTGCACACGGTTGATTTCCAACTTGCCCAAGTATTTGACGCTGCTCAGATTTGTGGCACTGGAGTCAGCCTGTTCCCAGCCTCTGCTGAGATCTGGAGCACTGCTGCTTCAGGCCAGGCACCGCTTCCTGAAGTGTCTTGGGAAGGTTATGGAAAGGTTATCTGCTAGGATAATGAGAAAAGGTGGTTGGTGGGTCAAGAGATATTTTGAGGCTCATCAGCAGCCACACATCCTTACCACCAAGAGGAATCATTGCTCTAATGATTTGGAAAAGACTCAGAGGTGTTTTGTGAAAGGAGGGACCCTGAGCATTGCCTGCAGACTGATTTAGATAACAGGCTTTATGCTTTTGTGCACTGTTCTCTTTGCCCTGACTGTATGTGTGAAAAACTTCTGAATGACACAATCTGACACAATTAATTAAATAACACATCAAAGATTTCTTCATTTTTCTGCAATTCTGACTAAACTTGCAGAACAACTTCTGCTGTTCAGTACTGAGTAGGCATCACAGGAGGCAGCTAAGTTGGTCAGGTATGATTTGCCTTGGGAGATCCATACTGTTCTCATTCACGTTCATGTTCCTAGGTGCACTTCCAGAAGATTTACTTTGTAATCCCCAGATACTGAGGTTAGGCTAGCTGGGCTAAAGTTCCCTGGATCTGTCTTTTTGCCTTTCTTGAAGATAGTTGTAACATTTGTCTTTTTTTCAGGAATTAGGAATCTCCTCAGTTACCGTAACATTTCAAAGAATGACTTTGTGATGCTGTTGGCCACATACCTCAGATGAATCCTTAGAGGCATCTCATCAGGTCTCGTGGACTTTGTCTATTGAATAATCCCTGCTAAATGGGCAGACGTCTATAGAGATCCTGTAATTTTGCATGCCTAAAGTTCTCATCGTGGAACTAGATCTCTGGGTGCTTTCCTTGATCTCCATGAGGCCTTTGAAGTAATCTCCCAAACATCCTGTAGCCAAACTAGAGAGGTACAGACTGAGCAAGTGGACAGTCAAGTGCGTGAAAAAGTGGTTGTGCTGGTAGACTCAAAGGTTTGCAGTCAGAGCTATAAAGAGGTCAATACTATTTAAGTTCTCATAATGATCTGGATCTGCAACAGAGTGCACTACCATAAAGTTCATGGATGATTACAAATTGGGGATCGTGACTGATACAGTGGTGGTATGACAGTCATACACAGGGATCTCAGCAGGCCGGAGAAATGGGCTCAGAGAAACCTCATGAAGGTCAGCAAAGGCAAATGCAAAGTTCTGCAGCTTTGCAACAGAAAACTTTGGGGTCGTGGTGGACAGCAGGTGGAAGATGACCCTTGTAGCACAGAGGGCCAACAGACTGCTAGAATATGTCAACAGAAGTCTAGCCAGTAGGTCAAAAAAAGTGATATTTTTTTCTATTTCAGCACTTTTGAGGTCATCCCTAGACTACCATGTCCTGTTGGGGGCTTTCAGCACAATGACAAACTAGAGCAAGTGCAGAGGAGGAACACAAATATGACCAGGGTGTACAAAGAGGACAGGAGCCTGGATTTGAATGGGCTGGAGAAGACTAAGAGGGCATCTAATTTCTGTTTACAAGCATTAACTGAAGTGTTTGTAAAATGGTCAGATTCTTCTCAGAGGTGTACAACAAAAAGATGAGGAGCAATGAACACAAGTTTGATCTAGCAAAATTCCAATTAGATATTAGGGAAAAAATGCACAAGGAAGATGAGAAAACTTTGGAAGAGGTAGCACAAAGAGATTGTGGATACCCATCCTTGTAGATGATATTGCAAAAGTATTTGGCTGGATAAGGCTCTGAGGAACCTGAACTAATATAAAACTTGGATCTAAGTTTGAAATCACCCTTTATTTGAGTGAGGATGGGCTGATGTCCAAAGGTTCCTTCCAAACTAATGTATTATGTAATTTCTTGTATGAGGCAGGAATCCAGAGATGCCTGCTTCAAGGATTCACCAGATTTGACAACTTTGTAAGTCTTTTAAGTTGTCTACTTTATGATTGTGAACAATTAAGTAGAGCAAAGTTAGAGCAGGAAAAAGAAAAGGAGCAGGAGCTAAAGCATTCTCATGTCTCTCCAATTTCTTATGTGCTTCAGATCCTGCCCTGGTACTATACTGGAAAAAAGGAAAAAGTGACAATCAGTTTCCTCCTTTAGAGCTTTAATTGAAGCTGTTGCCCCTTGCATGAACCCAGACAGAGCTGGGAAAGGACTGATGTCATCACCCCCTTAGAGGAAGGAGAAACACTCTCCTAACAGGAACTCCCAAGCGCACGCCCTGTGAACCAGCTCCTGCCTAAATCCCAAGCTAATGGCTTTCGGAATAAGCAATGGGCATTGTGAACCAGCTCCTGCGAGCTCCCAGGCTAATGGCTTTCAGAACAAGCAATCACCTCTTCCCAGTTTGTGGTACCTGGCAGGCATCCCGCTCAGCATCAGCAGGCTGGCTCCAGCTGGAAAGGGTCTGAGTCACTTTCGTTCTCTGGGGTTAGGATGGATTTGGAAATAGAGTAATTTGTAGGACAAAAAAAAAAAAAAAGAGTAGGTATTAATATTTTAAACTGTTTTTCATTTTGGTAGGCCCTGGGGCAGCAACAGGGAGGCCTAAAGGAGCTTAAAGGAAGCAATTTATACCTTTTTCCCCTCATCTCATCTGTGTGTGTATGTGTAGGCACACTGCATCCAGAGTCCAACTAACAAATGGTTCATGAGTTTAAATTATAGCTCAGGCCTGATCTAACTTGCACTGCTTGTGCCTAGGATGTCTTTTTAATTCAACATACTTAAAACATTGCCAGCTCAGAAGTTGGAATAATTCAGGCTTCAGGAGGTCTGTTCCTACCTCACTTGAGTAAAATCAATCAGGCCTGCTTAAACAAGACTTTGTATAATTCTCATTAATCATTTATACACCACTTACATTGAACTCTAACACTTTTTTAAGTAGGCGAGTCATGAAACACCAGCGTGTTAGAAAAGAGAGAGTCTAAGGTGAACCCAAAGCACAGGAGGATATAAGTGAGAAAATGCCACTTCCTACGTTTCTGATATCATCTGAGGATATAGAGGGATATATTAGGGTGGGTAAGTCAGACTAGTCATCCCAGATTCAACTATTTATCTCTGACATGACTCCAAGACAGAGATAACTGAGTAGATCCACGTTACTTCAGCCTTCCAAAGGTCCTCAAAACGCATTTCTGACTACAACCCTAGCTTGGATTTCCCTTTTCTTTCTGACAGTTTCATAAAAAAGCCTAAACAGGGGCTTGCTTCCTTCAACTCATTGCTCATTGTGCAAAAGATCAGCATGACTTCTTTATTTAGCTACTACTTAGAAACCAGTGCCGGCAAAATTCTTTATTTGACAATATAACAATGTTTTACTACAAAAAGGTAAAATCCTACTGTTTAAACAGGCGGGACTCAAAAGGTTTTTTGGGGGACTTGACATCTCCCCTGCACTGTGACATGCATCTAACTGGGGAGAATCAGCTAAGGTCCATTTTATGACAATAGTGTTTTACAGCATCCTCCTGGATATGGTTTGCTCCTCTGGGGCAGTCATTACCAGGAACTGTCTGAGGCATTCAGCTATGACCTATAGCCAAAAGAAAACTAAAAAAAATAGTCTACTGCTTCCCACTCAGAATCTTCAGTTAGGCTTTACTATTCTCTTTTTCTTCTCTATGTTATCAAAGACACCTTTCCAATTCACCAAGAAACCTTTGCCATTCACTCTAGTTCTGCCAAGAAAACCTACATCCAGGTCCCTGATTTGTGATCTGCTACATCATCTGGCCTCTTTTTGACTGCTGAGTCCCCTTCCACTTCCAGACAGAGCAACTAATCCAAAAGAAATCCTTACAACATTGGCTTCATATTATGACCTTCATCTGCCCATCTTCAGAAAAGTCTGAGTGCTTGGTTCCTCCATTCAATACTTCAATTCAAAAATGTATCTCCTGGGTTTTCTTTTTCTGTGCTTCTCTCTCCACTGAAAGTTTTTGGGGGTGGCAGGAATACCTGATGAGTCTTCTTGTACAGGAGTATCCATCTGCCCTTCCCTTTAGCTTCTCTGCTTCTAAACCCTCTTAATGAAAATGTCTTTGAGCAGGTCCATGCACCCCATTACATCAACCATATTTCCCCAAACCAGGATCTTACTCCTTGTGTCAGATAGGAAGAAGCTGCTACACACATTGCCAAATATTGTTAGATAAGCAGCAGATGCAGAAACAGCACTGGAAAGTCTGCTCACAAAAGAACCAGCACTGTGTGAAAAATAACCCTGATGTTTCTTTCAGTCTCTTTCAAGTACAAGTGAGGATGAACCCAACTGACTGCAAATAATGAAATCAAACACCGGACATTTCTGCATGTTTCAAGCAGGACTAGACAAAAGAAAAGATGAAGGGACTCACAGGAGAACTGGTTGTTTGTAGACACTTGGGAATAGACAAACAGCCCTTCCAAAGGTTTAAAGCAAAGTCAGCATCAGACTGGGATGCAGATTGCATCCCCCTGGGCATTTGAGCAATCCTGCTGACTGCTGAGCCTCCTCTCCTGGCCTGGAGACATGCTGGTTATAACCCCAGCTTTGCTGCTGTCACTTCTCTTTGACACTGGAAGAGTTATGTTAACCATGCTAGGGGAGAACAGATCTATTCTCAGATTACTGCAGAGTTAGCATCCACGGAGAGGAAAGAAGCTGGGTTACCTTTATTTTTGTGAATGTAGTAAAGACTATAACAATAGAGGGAAAATGCCAGGACCAGCTAATGACCACCTGGCTCATGGAAACGGAAAGCCTTGCGTAACTGTTAAAATGTCATCATTGTTTTAGCTAAAATACAGAAAATTAATGGAACTCTCTAAGTTACCTGGATAATCTAAAGCAAACGATCCATTTTCTCCCTTGAATGTTTCTGCAATGAACAGCTAAATTCCTAAAAACAGTGGAGACTCACTTTTCAACTCATATGGCTGAGCTTTTGCGTATACTTTTAAATGCTTCTGTGTAAGTTTGTGTAAACACTAAAATTTGTCAGACATCTGACTACTGTATAATAAACAGTCTTCTGATATTAACTACCTCTTTTCATGACAAGGTGAAGGTTAAATTTGATTTTCCTAACAGTACTTACCCTGAATATCATCATTGAATGTACAGTATCTGTTGCGGTATTTATTGAGGAGACGAAAAGCGTTAGCATTGGCAAAATCTTCAAATTGGATCAGACAATTCATGCCGTACCTGCAAGTTAAAGGGCAATTTAAAATGGATAAATATATTTACACAACACAGGACAAGACATGCACCTTTTACCAAGACAATGTAGCTAGAGAATCTAGTGCAGAAATAAAAGTATCATGAGAGAAATGCATCACAGCAAACAAGATCACACCCATCCCAAGGTCCACACACTCAGAAATATGGAGTCACCAGGAATAAATTGTATTCATAATTGAAGTGGCTTCTTAATATGTATACTGATATATCCATATGTACACGCATCTTTGGACTTTTGGTATGAGAAATTTTCATTGGTGTATTTGCAGAGGATCTTCTCAAAGCAAAGGAGATGCTCTTTTTATCACAATACAGCAAATCTGACTGCAAAGGGGACACCAGTTAAAGGGACACCACTAAGGGCCCACTTCAGCTGTAGGTGGCCAAGGGATGAGAAAAAAATCTGCTTGTAGGATCCCATGGAGTGAGGGTTTCATGGTGGAACTGAGTGGTTCATAGTGTGATTTCACAGCCACACTTCTGTGCTTTGGAAATGTTTTTCTCCACTTAGTTGTTTAGCAGGAAACCAGCATGCAATGACAGCTAGTGACCTATAGAGTGAAAAGGCAGGAAATAATTGCAAATTTTCCATAATTGTGCAGTAATTTCAAGCAATTTCAAGGACAACTGTGCAGTTTATAAATTGGGTAATACTAAGACTGGTCTATATGTATACACACTCAGCAGTTTGTATGACTCTAGGCTGCATTAAAGCTTTGAAAATAAAATCTAAAAGGGCCACAAGTACTTGTTTCTCACACATAAATGTGATAGGGCAGTGAGAAAAACTCAGGGAATGAGTAATGCAACTATCAGCAACCTCTGGTCTGCAGGCAGGTGAAGGGGCTCTAAATAACTGCACTTTGTTAGAGGCAGCATCACCTTACATATCTTCTATTCAGACTTTCCTCCTTTGCCACTGAAATCTGAGGTAGAACACCCCTGCTTTAGCCTAGAAATTGATACTGGATAAAACATGCTCCATTTGAGAACTGTGGCTCCTGCCATGAAAAGGTCTTTTCATGGCACTCACAGTGTGGGCAGTCAGGCTGTCTTAGAAGTGCCTTGAATATTTTATTATTTTCCACTTCAAGTATATCTGTCAGTAAGGAGACAATGATAAGCTCATGCATTGTGCTCCTTTGTTTTTCCATCATGAGAATCTCTCGCTTGATAAAACCCCTGGTCTCAAAAAAGGGACAAGGGTTGGCTCTAACACTTGTTTCCCATTCTCTGTGTTTGCTTTTAGAAAAGAACCACAGTGGGGACAGATTTTTTCGTAGGGCCCATAGCAACAGGACAAGGGGTAACAGTTTTAAACTAAAAGAGGGTAAATTTAAACTAGATATAAGGAAAAAAATTTTTACAATGAGGGTGGTTAAAGGCTGTTCAGAGAGGTAGTGGATGCCCCATTCCTGGTAACATTCAGGGTGAGGGTAGATGGGGCTCTGAGCAACCTGGTCTGGTTGAAGATCAGTTCACTAATGGAGGTCCTCTTATTCATCATCTGAATGTGCAAGGAAAATATGGCTAAGAGGGAGATGACACAGCATCCAGAACATCTGCTAATATCTCACAGCAAATAATTACAAATCTTTATGCAACTTCAGTTGCTATAGAAACTACTTCTCTAACACCAGTCTTATTTATTGGTATCACTGAGGCAGTAACATTACTGACTTGCTTAACAAAATCAATGATCTCAGCCAGCATTAATGTACGTGTGACCGGCTCTGTGAATTCCTTCCTTACTTCACATTTGTGGTCTGCAGCATGGGAGAGTGCACAAGTTACTTCTATTTTTGTCTTTGATCCCTGTTAAGTAAGCAGAGCACAAGATAAGTATGATGGCCCATAAACACTTCAGTTCTCTTTCTGCCCCTCAGTATGACAGGACAGTGCTGCTGTGCAAGCTCTTCTCACTAAGGCATTTTTGAAGATTGTTTTCTTTTTCACTGCAATATGTCCACTGAACTTTTTAAAGTATGATTCCATTTTTGAGCTTATGTGAGTCTTTGCATAATGTGAAAACTAGGGTTTTAATTAATAAAGCCCACAAATCGGTCATGGTAAGACCTGATGACTGGATGCTTTAAATGAAAGAACCAAGTATTTTGGACTCACTGTTAAAGATGGGAATCTCAGATGATGATCTTAGTCCTCAAGGGCTGCTCACCTTACTGAGGTTTTGACAGAAATTTAAAAAACTTTTGCTACCCAAAGTCACTGAAGTTGAACACAACTAGGCAGCTGACTTACTGAGCTGTTTTAGAAATCTACCAGTTAATCTCACTGCTCTTTCCTAGTGGTACTTTGGTGGCTGCGTGCAGTGCTCCATCCTACGGCGACCAGAACAGGCTAAGGATAAACTTAGCAAGGAGTTTGAACAAACCAGTTGGTGGGCTCATGTGCAGTAACATCTTTGTCAGGATGAACATGATGAGTCAGTTCTACTGTCCCTCCCCTACAGCACAGCATCTCAATACCTGTGTAATTCCTTTCATCCCAAAGGAATTCAGAGCACTCTACAGAGAATGTCTGGGTAGTATTCAAAGGTAAAATATGGCCAACTTGGGACTGGAGCACAGAAGTCCTTTAATATGCAACAATGCTACGAAAATGTCTAGCTCAGGTAAGAAGGTGGAGAATACTTGGTACTGTAAAGGGAGAGGGTGTCCTGAGAGCTGCTACATGTATTGGAATCCAGCCAATAAAATGCAGCGCAGAATGGGATTTCTTCTATTACTTTTATATATCTAAAAGTTGGTTGTGTAATGCCCAGCTGGCCAACTCTCAGACTGCCCTCTCAAACCATGGAGAGAAAGGGCATATCCACTAGCAACTTCTTTCAACTAGTGTGAGTGAAAAATGGAAGTAGATAACATCTCTGGAGATGCCTCTATCTTCACAGTGTCTGTGAAGACAGACTAAGATGACCAACTTAAATTTAGATATCTAACTTTAGACACGTAAATTAGGAGATATAATATAATATAATATAATATAAA
>VYZT01048372.1:85345-96696 GCA_013400735.1 Pomatostomus ruficeps
TATAATATAATATAATATAATATAATATAATATAATTATCACAGTTGGGACGATCTGGTTGGGAAGATCTCAAATATATGTCATGCACCTTAGGTCACTGGCTTATGACCCTTTCAGTGCAATACTGTGCTGCCCTTCAATGTTTGCAATTTCTTTGTTGATGTCTTCAGAAACTGCCCTGCTCCATCCCTTCTGTACAGTATCCAAGTGGTCCCCTGTCAGCAAACACAGAAATACTTGAGGATGGAATGAATTATACTGGCTAGTCTTCCCCCATCATCATGTTTTAAAATGAAAACTGGATTTTGATAAAACTGATTTTGCAAAATTTTGTTTAATTGGAAGCATTGTATTTCCCAGTAAGAAACCAAAATCAGTTAATTCCTTTGGAGGAATAATTTTTAATGAGGTATACTTTTGTTGAACCTTGTTCTGTTTAATGTGTGACATCGGATATGAATGCAGTCCCAGTCAATACTCACATACGTCCTGTCTATAGGTGCAGAATGCCTTTTAATAGAAAAAGTGATTGTAAAGTAAGTATTTGAACAAGGATTTCTGAAGATCCGTTCCAAGACATTTAAATATTCTTAAATTTGCAGCTAGAATTGATGCTGGCCCTGCAGAGAGGCCTTGCAAACTGCTGTGATAGGAAGACACTCTTGACATCAGTCTGCTTGGCTTGTTGTCAGTTGTCAAAGATTCTTCCACTGATCCATGTGACTCATGTCCTAACTTTCAGCTGAGAGCCTGGAGAAGATTTGAAAGCCAAGATCAGCAGGTCACATCAGGACTGAATGTTTTCCAGTCCAGAAAAGGCACAGCCAGCTAAGGTTGGCTCTCTCCAGCAATGTCATCCTACTGTCAATGACTCATCTTCTCTAGAGCATTCTATCCTCTTCTTGGCATCTGGGACATGAGTAGTTAAACAGCCAGGATCTGCCTGCCTTTATCTAAAAGAAAAGCTCAAATGTAGACTATCAGGATTTCAGACTGGCAAGGTACATTGAAACTGAGCAAGTGCCACGGTCCAGTGTGGTTTTTTCAGATCTTTCTCTCCCTTTCAAAAAATGGAAAGTTGTATTTTTTGAATGATTTTGGGTTCAAAGTGTTGCCATTCCTCTTGGGCACACTGCAGTTTGTATTTTGTGGGATCTCTGCTGTTCTATGTCTCCTTGTGGAACTGGAGCTTTCCCCTCAGCATGAGTCATACTTACATTTGTAGGCTGTCAAAAAAGATGCTTGGACAGAGGTGTTTTTGAAAGAATTCAGACATGCTGAAACTTGTAACTGGTTACACTAAAAGAGTCATTATTTAATACTGTCACCATGTCTCCTGTTGGCTGCCAAACCACCATCTGGGGGATCCTGTTCTCTGCCACTTCTGGAATTAATTTACCCATTTTATAGAACTGGAAACAAAAAAATACACTTTGTCAGTTCTTCCCCATCCAAAAAAACTCACTGGTCTTTCATGACAAAGATATGTCTCATTAGTTTGCTTATTTCGTGGTATTGTGCCATAAATAATTATGACCCAAATTCTGGCTCTCATACCTTGCAAAAATCTTCTTGTGAAAATAGCCTCACTGGGAAATGATTTATAGAATGGTCCTATACACTCATTTTAGTCCAATCTCCAGCCCTTGCCTAGCATATCCTGTACAAACAGTACTTTCAGTGAAACAATATACTATTGATTAAAATAATAGTACTAACTGTCACCCTATGAAGGATAACTCTAGGAACTAAACACATATAATATTACAAGTCTATTGTAAAAGTTATCACCTGAAAATCTTTATTAAGAAACAATCCAATTTCCTGGAAAACACACAAACATAGGCTTCGTGCTTTGTTTATCACTGTATTGTTTTCCTGGTACTGCTCTATCCACCTAGACCTACACAGAACCCCTGGGCTGTGCTAAGAGGAAAGGTGCTGTTAGCAAAGTCTGTGTCCCCTGCAGAGAATGATACACATTTCCCTTGGATGACCACGTGGAACAGGTGGTGGAATAAAAACATGGAACAAGAGCATGACTCCCAGAAAAGCAGGTAGATGCTTTCCTGTTGACATCGCTTTTAGATTCTTTATTCAAGAGACTTCTCTGTTGCCCAAACAATCACATTATGCAACTTTTTTCTTCCATCCTCATTTGTATGTAGCTCTTTGAGTTCATCCAGACTCATTATAAGCCATGAGGTCGGAGAGGAAAAAGTAAATGAGGCAGCAGTTACCATTTGAGAAGCATCTGACCAAAACTGCCCAAGTCAGAATTTCAAGGGTGGCCTGAGGACCTATGCAGTGCCTTTGCTGACCAGTATCAAAAGGCCATTTTTTTGACAAGGAGGAGGGAGTATAATACATTCTTACATGCATGAAAAAAAATGTATTTGCAAGAAGATTCAGTTTCTTTACGGAAACAATCATGAGAAGGAAGTTCCAATCCTTGCCTGAATTTAATGTTTTATAGCACTGCTTTCAGCCATTCATGATGCAAGGAATCTGCTTTGAGGAGCTGCAACTCTTTTTCATAGTCTTAGATAAAACCAGGCAGAGAAGAAACAAATTGTCCTTGCCCTTGTCATCTTCTTATTGCTGCTTCAAACACCAGCAACCAAAGTTCTGATTTCAAAGAAAAACTAAATTTTGTGTAAAGAAGCCCATCATGAGAAAAATGCTTGGCAAGTGATCAGCATTTAGGATTGGAAAAACAAAGTCCACTCAGGCAAATAAAACAAGACTAGAACCTGAGTCTGTCTGGTGTCCTGAGCCCAATCTTACCATTAAATTGTTAGTATGATAATTGGCAGGCTTCTGGTCAGACCAGTAGTACTCTGCCATACAATTCCTGGCCACAGACTAGGGGTCAGTTTGGTCAGGCACCTCCTCAAGAGGCCATGGAGAGCAGCCCTGTGGAGAAGGACTTGGGGGTATTGCTGGATGGAGAAATGAATATGAGCCAACAGTGTGTGCTCCTAGCCCAGAAAGCCAGCTGTGTCCAGGGCTGCATCCCAAGCAGTGTGGGCAGCAGGGCGAGGGAGGGGATTCTGTCCCTCATGAGGCCCCACCTGGATCCAGCATCCAGCTCCGGGGCCTCCGGCACAAGAAGGATGTGGACCTGTTGGAGAGGGTCCAGAGGAGGTCATGAAGACCAGAGGGCTGGAACACCTCTCCTATTGAAGACAGGCTGAGAGAGCTGGGGTTGTTCAGCCTGGAGAAGAGAATGCTCCATGGAGACCTTGGAGCTAATACAAAATTAAGAACTCTGGGCCCTGCATTTAGAAATCTCCATGCTTGGGAGCTGCATCACAAACCCAACAGGACCTGCTGCCTGCCTCACCATCATCCTAGGCTACAGACCATTTCTAACATTGGACAGGAGTCTCACTGGGTTTCTGCCAACAAACACAGCCACCATGCTCTGAGGCACAGGGTCTGCTGTGGATTCAGTGAGTGCTGCGTCAATAAAAGTGATCCTTGAAGCACACAGATATCAGGAAATCCCAGAATTATACATTTTTGGAAATTGGGGGATATGCTAAGGATTGCTATTCTTAGTCATATGCCAGGGCATCTGCTACGAGCTACTGTTAGAGACAGGATGAGGGGCAAGATCAAGTCAAGATCAATTACAAAGTTCTTGGAAAAAAAAATCTTGAAAGTTCATAGTCAACTTTTATTATATTCTTTAGAGAAGGAAAAAACTCCAAACAACTATTTTGCACATCCTACCTCATGACTTTCAAGCACTAAGACCAGCACTAAACAGCTCCTATGACCATTCTAGTGCTTTTATGCAAAATATCATCATCCTACTGGCACTTGGCCTGAGAAAGGACTGCATCTGGAGTTACAAGGCTTCTCAGGAGCAGGGCAAAAGCAGGAGAGCTACCATATTAGTGCTGACCCTCAGATGTAGCCTTGAGCTACCCTCTGGCACACAACAAGGAACAGAGCCTCACCCTGTGCCTTCTGCACAAACAGAGCTCCTCCAGCTGCATCTTTGTGAAACTGCTGTGGTAAATCTGGCATAGGTGGAAAAGCCCAGACAGAAAGCCTGGAGCAGAGGGCTTTGTGACATCTGTAACTGCGTTACCCCAAAGGATCTGAACTCATGGTAATAAAAGCCACAGTGATCCCTAGAAACACATCTGGAGCTCAGTCGTTCCTCACTAGCAGAAAAGCCAGCTAATGAAATCTAAATATTGTTCTTTGACTTAAAATATCATCCAGTGTCTTAAAGCAGATTACAAATGCTGGCTGATGATCTTATCCCACATCAAGCCAGGACAATGGAGAGCTGGGGTGGCATTACCATCCCTTCTTCCTCATGAATGGTGTCAGAGTCCCTCTGGCCATGGTAACTGGGGCAGATGGACAAGGAGAATATCCACCTTGTATTCCCATGAGAGCTGGAGCTGGTCTACATGACCAGCCCTGCCAGGGCACTAGTGATGGTGTGCAGGTCTCCTAACAGACACACAGATGCTAGGGAGTGACTTTGTGTATTAGCAGCATATGTGGGGGCTTTGTTGAAGCCCATCAGTGCCTAGAAACTGAAGTCTAATCTTTCAGGATCAATTAGCCAAATTAAACAGTGCATGTGAAGAAATAACATGGGGGCACCTGTACTACTGAATTCTGACAGGTGCTGGTGAATTTGTGATCCATGACCCTGGAGAACTGCTGAAACAGAGGTGGCTTCTTTTCAGAAAGGTTCTGACTGTTGGAGAGCACACGAGACCTGACTTGGTATGTTTGTGGGTAAAAGTACTGAGAAGGCATTAGGCAAAGAGAAATAATCAGGTATGTAACATACATAAGGAAAAATAAACTCAGCAGAGGTACTTTCTTTTCCCATCTGAGAAACTGAACAGTTGATCTCCTGATGCCTTCTGTGCTCTGCCTCATGGTGCAGGCTGACAGAAAGCTTGTTCCCCTGGTCACTCTGCTAATAAGCACTGATGGGAAAAGAAGGGGGGAGTGAAGTTATGACAGGTTAATGAGGCTTCTGTGACACGGTTTGCTGGCGTGGGGAACTGCATCTCAGAAAGTCTCAGGCTGCATATTCCACATCTGCCAGACTGTGGCTAGAGCTCAAAATGGAGGCTGGAGTTCTCAGACAGGCCATCCCTCAACATGTCTGGCCCCTCCGAGCCACCAAGCTGTACTGCAGCTGCATGACGAAAGATACAGAATTATTAATTTGATCAGATATTCAATCCCCAGAAATTCTGGGGTTTATTCCAATTATGATCCTTGGGCGCATCAGGTAAATACTTGTATCAGCCTAAAGAAATGTACCATGTTAAGAGTAAGACTGACTTGGCCTTTGCCACAGTGACTGAGCAGAGGGAAAACTGAAGTATTTTCCCATGTGAAGCATATTGCTGCTCACTGTGAGAAAACAGCAATTTGTCAGGCTGCTTCATTCAGACACAGGTAGGCTCAATGGGCCAAATTTTGTATGTAGTTGCTTCCCAAGAGGAGCAAAAGGCATAGCTTTGAGCTGTTGTTAAAGAGCTTAGTCATTTCACATGTTTTAGGTGAAAGAGTAATGAATGAAGGTTTGGGCAGCAGGAAAACACAGAAATTTATCCAGCTGTTTCAGAAAGGGCTTTTCTTTCTAAAATTGCCCAGGGTGCCCACACTTTATTTCAAAATATTGGAACTGCTAACTCTGAAGCCTCTGGCACACTCCTTGTTTCATTACTAGGTGGGTATTATGAGACTCGGAGCCCTTTCTACTGACTCTATGGGTCTCCAGCAGCAGAGATTTGACATCTGTTTGGTATTATTATTCCATTAGAAGATTAAATCTTCACTCCCCCGGCTTTTTTGTGGGCTCTGACACATTCCACTTGAGTGAGAAACGTCCCTTGAGCCAGCAGTGATTTGACAGGGTAGGAGGTACTGCTGCAGAGGAACTGACAAATGGTTTCCATGAGAAGCTAAAGTGCCCTCAGGAAGCAGACAGAATGAATATCAAGACAAAAAGGAAACCCCCAAATTGCAAGGGATTTGTGGCAACCCAGAAGGTTCCTCCCCAGGTAACTGAATTTGCATGTGACATTACAGGCTTGCATAAGAGATTCAGCAGATCATACTCACAGGCTGCCTCAAAAGTGGAAGCAGGCTACAATAAAGCAGCATGTTCTTGACCTTCTGAACAATTTCTGCTTCCTTTTGTAACAGAAGCAAGAGCTCCTACTGGGTTGAATCCAATCATTCCAGTGGAAATTTGAGACCAAATGAACCTGCTTCATATGAGTTTGCCAAACCCAGGCCGATAGCAGGATTATTCACCAGCCCAGAGTGCATAAGGATCACACCCCAACAGTGCTTTCAAGAATGCTGGTGGTCAGGATGATAATATAGGGTAATGGGTCCTTTTGCTCTAGGATCTCCAAATACTTTACAGATGTGAATGGAGAAGTGCAAAGCAGAATTTCCCAGTCCCCTTTGCTGAGAACTTTCAGGGGGCTTACTGTGTTCAAGGAATTCATCCTGATTAAGGGAAATAGAAAAGTTGGGACAGAGGCCCCAGGAACTTGATTACCAATACTTGGATGAAAGCATTAAGACATGACTTCACCGCCTCCCAAGATAAGAGTTCATTGTTTCATGGTCTTCTCCCTTCAGTGTGGAGATTGGCTCATGTAAACTAAACACAGGAAAATAACAGCCAATCCTTCTTCAACAGCAAGCACAGAAAAGGCAAATTGTCTTTAGTGGGTGCAATGAACTTTGCATTTAACACCACAAGCACAAATCTCAGAGCCAAATTTATGATGGCTGAGACCTTCATCTGCATTCTCATTCTGTTGTTCCCATTCTATCGTCAACACCAACACTGCAATACCCCCATGGTCTTCTGGCCAGAAGAAAACAGGATAGGGTTTCCCTGCAGGATTAATTAGTGACTACAATCAAAATAAACAAAACCCACATGAATCAACCCAGATGACTCTTAAATCTTTTCTACTTGTCTCTTGTGATTTCCTAGTTGTGTTTTATCAGTTTTCTAGCCTCTAAGAATTTCTTCCCAGTAGATAATGCACAAAGCATCTAACATAATACTTCAGCATAATCAAATGGCATTTCAGTCTAGCTTCTTTATCAAACATAAGGAAAGTTCAGCTGTGACTGAATGGTCCTCTGCATTTCTGCCCCTATTTCTTCCACCCACAGCCAGCTGGGCAGTCACACTGTGTGTAAATACATCCTTCTCAGTGGATGGGTTGGTGCTATGTCAGACACTGGGCATGGTGTTTCCTGCCTCCAGGGAGACAGGGGGAACTGTGAGTTAATGACACATGTACCACCCACTCCCTCCCATTTCTGCAGGAACACACACACACAGCTGGCTGGAGACACAGACAGAGGAAGCATCAAACATAGCTCCTTCACTGGGAAGAAAAGACAGGCAGCAGCTCTGCAATCAGGCAGAGACTGCAGCTCTCTGCTGCTCCTTATCAGTGTCATCTGTGGCTTTAGGAAGGGCAAAAAAAACTGCTTAGGAACTTGGAGTTTCCCCAATAAGCATCTTTTTTCCTTAACAATTGTCCTCACTTTCCTTCTTGTGATAAGCTCTCCAGATAGTCACAGAGATTTTAATAAATTTTCTCTTATTTTTCAGAGAGAAGTGCACAGGGCTGAGGTGGTGGTTCTGCTCTTCCCATATAAAACTCCTTGGTGCATCCAAGACCCTCTATCTCACTTCGTGAGTGGAATGGAAGTATGCAGCTGGTTTGTCCCACTCTTAACAGGACAATGCTTATAATCCTGGTCTTCTCACTCCACAGACTTAAATGCCAGCAGGAAAGCTCCTGTTTTAGACAAAGCCAGAGAGGCAGTCTGCAGACTCCACACCATGTGAAGGAACATGCCATTTCCATTTAGATGATTTCCTTCACAATGGCGAGAGCTAGAAACTTCCTTTATAACGTGTAAACAAACCAAAGTTTAGGTCCTGACTATGCTGAATGAGGCTCATAAATGCATGACAGAGGCCAGATACAGCCCACAGGACACACGTTTGACACCTCTGGCCTATGTGGATAGGAAATGCTTATAAATAGTCAGTCCCATTTCAGTTCTCTGAAGACAAATATTTTTGACATGGAGTGCTCAAGCACAAAGAGTCATTTGCAGACCACCCAGGAGACTTGCATTGAAATGACCTTCCTTTGCTTGCATGATCAATTATACTAATGTTTATTTCAGGAGTTGCAACATTTGCTCTTAAATGGAAGCAGCCCAAAGGAGCCATGTATATAACCCCACTTACTTGCTGGTAACTGCCTGCATAAACTCATCAATCAGTTCGTCGTACTGTTTCCCACGAACCCTCTTGTGTTTCAGTCCAATATACAGTGGATCACTCAGGAGAGCCTAGGACACAAAGCAATTCTGTTGACATCTTCTCTTCTGCGGATGGACAGAGATTTATGTCCCAGCCTACCAAAAAAGTTTGTCTGATGTGGTCATATTAATTTTACTTACTATGCAGTGAAGGCCAGCTCACACGTCTCTTCCCAAGCAGAAAGTGTTTCCATAGGAAGCTGTGGACTACCTTTTAGTGTAAATAAAGTCAGAGGGATGCAACATTTCTCGGCTGCTGCAGGAAATGGAGCTCTGCATCCCCAGGACAGCTCTACCAAAGGCTCTCTGCCAAGGTACCTCATTCCTAGTGAATAAAACTGACTTTGTGTGGGGAGTGTTCACTGTGCATTCAGCTCTTAATTTTGCACTGAATTTTCCAGGACAGCTGTTGACCATAAAACAGTGCTTTGTGCAATGAAGACCGCCTGATGTAACTTGAAATAACATGTCATTTAGGCCTTTTAGGTGACAGCACAGAGTTGACCAGAATCAGTGATCAGATGCCAAAATGTTCCCAAGACGTGCACCTGCCTAGCACTCACCACGGCTATCTGGCATGTGTAAAGTCAAGGTACTTTCACATAACAGATTAATTTATATTTTGGTTCCCAATAGAAACATAAAAACAGGCCATTCCTCCAACCAATCCAGCAGGTGTTGAGTCAGGATCCACGGTCACCTAAAAAGGACTGGGTCAGCATGGAAATAGCATGTATTTTGGGGAAAATTACAGGACAAACACTGTCAGGAGAAGGTGGGCCAACACCTCAGTGAGTGACTGCAAAGGAACTCCCCTTCCAAGTTCAGGAACTGAACCATCCACATGAGGGGAAGATGAACCATCTCAAACCTACTGTCCTGCAGCCATATGGCCCTAAATATTGGCAAGTATGCTAATATCAGATCTGTTTTTACAGCCACAGCTGTTTTCCCTTTGAAGGAAAGATGAAAGAGGTTTTCCTCTGAGTTTGATACATTAAGGCTCTTCAGGGCCACAAAACAGAAAGGAGAATTTGCATTACTTCACTGATTGCTCCTGCAGCACCGTGTGCTCTGGGACCTGTTCATGGCGTACAAAATTCTGCCACAGACAAGCTGAGAAATGCCAAGCTCTGAAAAAGGACTGATTTGCTGAAAGTGTATACAAAGTATTATGGACTGTCAGAAAGACAAGCTGGCAACTGATGCTAAAAATATAATACTACTGCTATATTTGCTGAGTTCTACCTGAAGTTCATGGGTTAGCAACAGAGTCACCCTTGGCTCACCAGATATTAATAGGCAGAGATGAGCAGGATGAATGCCTATAAGAGGTGTCTTATTTATGCACTGATAAATGAGTTTTCTTACGGGGCAGAATGCTCTGAGGTTGTGCTTAGGGTTCAGTTAATCTGGGTTTATGCACATGGAAGAGCCATTAAATAAATAAGCAAAGAAATTATTTATATTGTGAGGAAATACATTGTTCATATTGCTGGAAAACAGCAGCTTCTATATCTTAATCCCAGATGTGGAAATTGCCTTCATAGAGAAGTTCCTGGACACATAAATTCAATCCAATCTTGGGCAGAAAGAAAGGGGCCAAGAGTGATTCTGTAAGTCCCTTTTTTTGATGCCATCTGACCCTTGGAGAGGACTCAAAATTATTGGTCCCACTTTGGATTCTAGTGTCCCGTGGCTGTTGAGATGGAAACAGACAGACGTGCACAATCAGAAGCTTGCCATGGGAAGGGAAGCACTCTCACCCAGCTACCTCTGCAGGGAAACTCCAGCTGGGAGGCTCAAAGCACTGGTGGTGTGCAGATCAGCATGGAGGAGAAGGAAGAGATGAAGAATCCAAAGTAAAATGCTCTGTTGACTGCAAGAAGTGAGAGACTGAGACTTAATTCCTGCTTTAGCCTTAGTGGGTCCAAACTCAGAGTTCTCCTTTTCAGGAAAGACCATGAATCAGGCTGAGATGAGCACACCCTATATTCCACAAGTCCATGACAGGCTGCTGTGCTAAAGGGGTAACATAATCCTGGGACCTGGGACCACAGAGGTAACTGAGATTCTCAGATGTCATCTGTGGGTACTGATTTTGCATTCTTTTATTCTTTTCAAGTGTCCAGTGTGAGGGACTTGGGGCAGGACTGAAAGAGGTGCAGAAAATCTAGCTGTCCAGTGAGCATCACCATGTCTGAAAATGTCAGCATTAATTCACCTCCATACACTAACTCAAAGCTCTTATACACCAGATTTGTTATTCCTCTCAAGACATGTGTGTTTGGTTTACTTGGAGTCATGTGAAGCACAAGTACATTTTACAAAAATGGACAAACCCGGGCCATCACAAATAGCTATAAGATATTAATTTTCAACAGACATTCTCACAGATGTCCATTCTGGCATTGCTGAAATGTTTCACTTTGGTCATTCTGAGCCAGAATCATACGGCAAAAATCTGCAAACAGATGGAGTCTTCTTGCCCAGTTATAATGTGCAGTAACACATGCAATCTAACAAAACAGTGACATTAATCATTCTCAAACCACTCACCAGGGATTCTCCATTTCTGGAATATAGTCAGCTCTATACAGACACAAATATCTGTCTGTTTACTCACAATTACCACAGGAAGAATAATTCTGGGACTTCCTGTATGAAGCCTGTCAACTCACCTTGCAATGCTGGAAGGTGGAGATGAGCATTCAGCTCCAACTGGTAACACTCTGAGTCTTCTCACCAGGGGACCATGAGTCTATTTAGTGTTTATTTCAGTTCCCCAGAAGAACAAAAGGTTCTCATGCATCAATCAGGAATTAAAGCTTCCCACTTTCCTGCAGTGCTGGTCTAGCCATCATCTCATCTTAGATGTCTCCAGCTTTGTCTCCACATTTAGGGAACTGGCCTCAGTTAAGCACTAATCTTGATTCTTTCTCCCCCCATGTCAGATTTATGAAAAATTGTCTTACCTCATT
>VYZT01048378.1:0-49539 GCA_013400735.1 Pomatostomus ruficeps
TTTGCTTCTCCACAGCAGTGCTGGGAGGTGTTAAGCCCTTCCCAGAGCACCCAGGAGATCAGGAGGAGGTGCCCTTGTCCTGTGGGTTTGAGAGTGCCCATGGGCTTGTTCTGCACAGACCTGCACTTGGGTTACAGAAGGAACGATCTGTTTAGCAAAAACTTTCCTGGACTGGAAATTTTGCAGACCACATCTTAAAAAAGAAACCAAACAACACAGAGAAAAACCCCCCAAAACCTCCCCCACTTTATGGAAATGAAACACCTAAACTGTCTATATATTCTCTTTTGTTCTTCATGTCCAGTGTTGACCTCTCTGCCTGCCCTGGCGGTGCCCCCCACGACACCCACCAAAGCCATGTCGCCGTCGGTGGTGAATGGGCTGGAGGTGACGGAGCAGCGGAGCTGGCTCTACCTGGAGGAGATGGTCAATTCCCTGCTCAGCACGGCGCAGCAGCTGAAGACTCTGATTGAGCAGGCCAAGCAGGCCAGCTCCTCCTTCCGCGAGGCCGCCGTCACGCAGGCCAAGATCCAGGCTGATGTGGAGAGGAAAGAGGTAACTGTGCCACAGGGGCCAAGGGGGCTCAGCCACGGGCACCTTTGGGGCTGAGTGGTGAGCAGAGCAGTTCCTGCCTGGAGCAGTGATACTGGAAATTGTTTCTCCAAGCCTTGAGAGCAGCGTTAGCAAGGGAAATCTTCCCGAGTTACTTGTATCGTGGGGAAAGGAACAGAGTGCTGTGGGATTCCAGGAGCTGTGGGCAGCAGGCTGGTTGTACAGACTGTTTGGTGTCACAATCCTGAGCTTTCCTGTTAGCTGTCCATAAATTTGTGGGATGTGGGCACTGAGTCCTGGTCTGAGAAAGCTGATGAGTGTTCAGCAGTGCAGTGGCTGCTTCCAGGGGAGCCGGGCTGCTGGAGGCGTTTGATGGGATACACGGAACAGTTTATCCCAGAGTTCATGGGGAAGATAAGCAGTAAAGTTTAGAGGTGTCTTGCTGGGAACTGTGCAAGCAAAGCTCATCTCACACGAGTCCTGTGGTAGGACTGCCAGGCTGCCTGGCCTCACAGGAGCACTGTCTGGTTCCCATCTTCTCTCTCTTGTGGACAGGGATTATCCACAAGGACTGCCCTCTTCTCCCTGCTTTTCTTCTCTGTAACTGATGCACGGTAGGGATCTCAGATCCTTCTGATCGCCAGCTCATGCATGCACCCAAGTATGGCTCCATACTGAATGTGCTCTCCCTCTCCCACAGATCCACAGCTGCTGCTGTGGACTGGGGGCAGAGAGTTGGGGGCAGTGTTGGAACTGGTGTCACCATCGGTCGCTGCTGAACTCCCTTCCCAAACACCACATTCCTGCTGGTGCCATCAGCGTTGTGCTAACGTCAGCTTTCCACTGAATCCATAGGCACGAGTGTGCAGCGACAGGCCTGGAAGAGAGGTGTGGGAAGACTTTGCTGGGAGCTGAGGACCCCTAGGACAGTCCTTGCAGCCTCTTTGATATTCTTTGCCACGTTGGCTCTGCTAAACTCTCCTGTACGCTGCATCCTTGATGTGCAGGTGTGTGATATGTTGGGAGTCTAATCCTTCCCTGCCTTCCTCTTGCAGAACAGGTGCTGGTGCTGCTGCCCAGGTTTGGGCTGGCTGCTGCTGGAAAGCTGCACAGTGTGTGGGATATTGAAGCATTGGAAGCTTTGGCACAGTTCAGAGATAAACATCTGCTTTTGTTTGACTTCACTCTGCTCTTTTTCCCGTCTATGTGCATCTTCCCTTCTGTTTATCCTCACAGTGGTTTCTGGAATGGTTGTTCAATTCCTTCTCCACACCCTCTGACCCAAAGCCAGCTCTCTTTGACGTTCTTCTAGTTACTTCGTTTCGTGGGAATGGGAGTTAAAATCCCTCCTCTGTATGGATTAAAGCTGACTTGACGTGAGAAGGATGAACACGTGATTGTTTCCAGAGAAAGCCCCTTTCCCAGGAGCTACTGCATCCCCAGTTAAACCACTTGAGTCTCACCACTCCCAGTGTGTAATGGGGACCTCCACGCTTGTGCATTTTGGTAAAACCATGTGCTCGTGGTGGTATTTTTTATCATCCAGCCAATTCTGAGCTGTGCTGGCTTCTGGAACCATCCAGACAGTATCACAAGAAGCTATCTCTGAATTCCTGCTTGTGAATTCCATATTTGGACAAGACTCTTTGTTCCTGGATACAGGGAAGCAATTACACTAAAGGTCAAAGAATTAGCTCTCTGCCTTTGTGTTGGTCAAAGGGCCTTTCCCAATTTCCTAGTGGTTTGTAACATGAGTCTCTTTCCCACTCTGAGTACATGTGTGGTCCCAATGCCTTTTGGGCAGTTAAGGTGAGAGGCAGACGGAGGGGTTTTCCTGCCCTTCAGGTAGGGGATTTTTCGTCAACCAGTTTAATACAAAGGAAATTGGTGCTTTATCATCATTTTGTGTTTGTTCTACAGACAGAACTTCTGAGAGTAAGCAAACAGGGGGAACTTTTCCTGGTGGTGTCGTTGTGTTGGAGCTGCAGAGCAAGGCTGCACCACAGATGAGATGAGATGATAACAGAGCTGCAGACTCAGCTCTTCCTGGAAGAGTGACTTAGTACAGAGCAGGATTGGAGAGACCGGATAGACATAGGCTGGTTCCCAACTTGATACACAAACCATGTGCCTTGTTGTATGTTACACATCACTCACTATAGCGTGTTTCGGTATTATATTTATTATTTAATGAGCTTTGGAGCCATTAAATATCACAAATGAGCTGCCCCACTCCAATAGAACAGCAGTTTGGTTGCCTTAGCTTTGAATAGCAGGAGCTGCGCTCTGTGCTGGGCAGTGTTGGTGCCTGTGGGACTCGCACAGCTCTGAAGTGTGTCTGACACGAGGGGTTTGCGCTCTGCCTCCCTGCTCGTACGATCTCAGCCCTGTGTCAGGGGCTGGGGACATCCTTGTCCCTTCTGAAGAAACTATTCCAAGTACTAGAGCTAAAGGCATCGCCAGCAGGGAGGGTTTTTAGCACACGATTGAGTATTTTGGCAGTTCTGACATGCACTCAGTTGCTCTCTTTGTGCTTCTTAATTTCTGTAAATTTGTTCAAGGGTCATGGTTCGTTGGGCAAATTTCAAGAGTGAGAATCTCCTTCAGATTTGGTTTCCATCTTTGCCGCAAGTCATTTTGATGCCCCTGGATAAGTCCTTGGCCTCACTGTGCCTCACATGAAAATAACACTTCCTTCCCAGAGGGCCTGTGTGCAAGTTTGCAAAGTGTTAGGATCCTCTGAGTAAGGTTACATTTGTGTTGCTTAGAAGTCCTGGGGAATGATATCCCAAAAGAAAAGCAAACCATGAGCCCTCCAGCTCCGTGTTTATATGAACTCCCAGAATGCGTCATGATATTGCAAAAAATGGAAATACTGAGATATTTATAAGGTTTTCCTGAATTGCAGCATTTTTTGTGGGATTAGTTAAATCCAACTGCTGTGGCGGAATTTCACGTGGCTGTTAAGAAACTGTTCCTGAGTATCGTTAGTAATTGGGTTGTGGCTGAGTATCTGATCCTTGGGTTAATATCTCCATGATGGCTTTACTGCATTTTTTGGTAAGGGAAAGACATTTAGGAATTTAGGGTGAGTGGAGTAACAAAGGCTCGGTGTCTCTTGCAATAGATACGTGACATTTGCAGATCAGGCCCAAAATGGAGAGATTAAAGACAGGACTGACATGGGTTGGTGTGCTTGGGCAATGTAATTTTTTTGGGTGTGCCTTAATCCACTGTTTATATCAGAGAAACTTCAGGATGGGGAGATTACACATGCTCACCGAATTCTGTGCCAGAATTGCTGGGGGATAATAAAGAGATTCAGGAAATGCGTTCAATGGATTTTCTGTATAACTTGAAAAGAATCAGTGGTGAAATCCAACAAGTGTTTTAATAGGAATAGCCCTCTGTAAAGCAGGGATGCTTCCAGAGCTCTGCTCATTTGAAAGCAAGGTGGAAAATTAAATCAGCAAATAGCTGGGGCATCTGAATTCTTTTTTAGAAAGATTAAACCAGTTCAGGGCTGGAGAATATGAAATTAACCTAAAAGGGGTTGGACAGTTAAGAAATGTGGGTCTGGTCGGCAAACAGTGGCTTGTGTACTCCAAAGTATCAGTGGGAATTGGAGGTTCTGGCTTTTGTAGAGCTGTTTTTGTGAGAGGTCTGTATGTGTCTGGCTTGTTCCTCTCCCTTGTCACACCTTTTCCTTCTCCATGGTTTGTGTGTGGCTGGAATTGCCTTGTCAAATAGGGCAAACCAAATGACACCCCTGGTAGGCCACAGCAAGAGGTTTCCCTGCCTCCGCCTCCATCTGCCTGGAGTTTTTAAACTTAATTTCTGTCACGGTAATAAAAAGGTTTTGAAGGTTGTGGTTTCATAGGAGAATCAATACTGTGCTCTCAGGTCATACACTTGTAAATTAAGCCTTTAATCTCGTTATGTGTTGAGTCGAACTCCTGGATGAACCTGCTTGGCCTGGAGGAGGGGTTCAGCTTTTTTTGAACTTTTTAACTGTTCCAAATACTTTTAAGCCAGGGTTAGCACATAATTAATTTGGGGTTGGGTTTGGATGTCATTAGTTTGGGACTCCTGTCCCCTGTTGCTGAGCTTATTGCTGCTGCAGCAGGTACAGCAGCACCTGGCTGGGCTTGAGCTGGTGTGAAATGACTGCCAGGCAGCCAAAGTGGCTGTGAACATCACCCCCAGAGGAGTGATGGAGTCACAACTTGTTCTACAGCCCTCTCGCTTTTCTGTTGCAAGGAGTAATGGTTAAACTAACCAATGGTTATCGTTAATGCTGTTCTTAAAGTCTTAGGTGTGTTAATTTTGTCTGGGCTTTCTTCCCCGCTAATCCCTTCTTTTGGGCTGTGCCTTCCCTCCAGACTCCTTTGCCTCTTAGTGGATTAGGATCACTGGACTTGACCCAAAATTTGGCCCTGCAATGTGCCACTTGGCCCTGTTACCTTGGCGTTTTCCTCGTGTTTCCTGTGCTGACTTCCCAGTTCCCATGGTGGGGGACGTACAGTTAAACCCCCCATTTTCAGGACAAATGTGTGGCTGGACGGAGTGGGGAGCTGGGCTTGGAGGAAATGCTGTACTGAACTGGCAGTTTGTCACCTCAGGCTGTTTTCTGACAGGCTCCTTGCCCTGTCTCTGCATCAGGTGACAGTGTCCCTCTCCTAGAAGGGAGGAGTGAGGGGCGACCTTGTCCTCCTGCACCTGCAGTGTGGATGAACACAGACACAGCTCAGCATGGGGACCCTCCATCCCAGTGCCCTTTCCAACCCCTCGTGTCATGCTCTGGCTGGAAAATGACACATCTGGTGTGTTTTCCTTGCAGCAATACCAGAGCCAGTTATTCCAACAAACAGAGGACGTGGTTGGGAAGACAGAAATCATCATCAAGGTGAGCTGGGGATGTCTCATGTTGTGAAGGGTCTTTAGGTCTTTGTCTCATTCCGTTTAAAGACACAGAGGTTTTGTCATGGCCATGGAATCCTGTGCTCTGTGCTTGGCCTTCTGGCAAGGGATCTGAGCCTTTCCTAGCAGGGCCAGTGGTCCAAGCAGTGTCTTCCCTTTCCCAAGCATTCCAGTTTTCCATGCTCCTTCACTGTCACCTGGCCGGGTTCATCAGTCTCCCTCACCTCTGAGTGGTGGTGCTGCAGCTCTGGTGGGTGGCTGTCACAGAGCCGTGACAGGAAAAGAACTCACTTCCTTTGTGTCCTGTGAGCTGGTTTTCATAACTCCACAATTTTGTCTGGCCTTTGGAATGGGAGTTACTTCTGGACCCATCACTGAAGCCCTTAGAGCTGCGTTACTCAGTTCTCCAGGTACAACCATTCCCTGTGTATTTTCCACATTTTCCAGTAACTATGCAGGTTACAAACGGCCCCAATCAAGTGTCCCCTCAGGGCAGGGTTTGCAAGTCCCAAATTGCAGCTTTAAGCCATTTTTGGTGTCCCAAATCCCCAGCTGCACATCAGGAGCACAAACACAGTTCAGTCTCACCAGCTGTTCACTGCAGGTACATGGAAGGGTGTGAGAGGGGGTGTTAATCAGAGCACTGATTTTCGGGGTGATTGTGCTCAAAGAGAGAAGGCGCCTGGAGGAACTCAAGAGCCCACGATACTTTCACAGCCCAGCAACACTTCCTGTCATTGCTGCTGACGTGCTAATGATTTTTCAGGAGTTTAATGAGCTGGAAGTGGAATGCTCTGTGAAGTGCTTATTTTGGTGGCAGTTCAATGATGTTTCCACCTATATATGCAGGTTATGTTAATTGATGTCGCTAAGATAAGATGAAAGCGATAGACACAAAAACATCCCTTAAAAAAGCAGGTGTGATTTTTCACCTGTGTATCCTATCTCGCCTTGCTTCTGGATTTAAATCCTTGTTCCTGTTAGAGCTTTCTTAATTTGACTCCTGTTTCCCTCTTGGTATATTCCTTATGTAGCCATGACTGGGAAAGGACAAGGAGCGTATCCTATAGGAGCAGATCCCTTTTTCCTCTCTAAAACCAGGGAAAAAAACCTGAAGGATCCCATCCGTATTCCTAGTCTGTTGTCCTTCCTCAGACTCTCTCTCAGACATACACAGGATTCTAATCCAAACAAAACCACCAAGGAAACCTGCCTTTGAACCTTTAAATTTGGGACAAACGCAGAGCTTGTGTGTCAACAGCCCGTGCACAGCCTGACATGTCTGGTTGGGATACACCTGACTCCTGCAGTTACCTGGCTGATGGATACCTGACCTATCTGGAGTCAGTTTTCCTTGGGTGGTGGGGATGGATTTCCATGACCACTCAGGGTCCACCCACAATTTTGGAGGGCTTACTGCCCAACAGAAAGGAAAACAGAGGTGCATTCAATTTTCCAACATGATCCCTGCTAAAGCAGCCAGGAGAGTGGGTCTCAGGACGTATCCAGAAGCCACTGGGCCAGTTTGTTGTGGGTTGGTGTACTGAGGGTATTTTGGGAAACAGGAGCTTTCCCACTGCTGTGGCATTCCAGCTCTGTTGCACCTCGGTGACCCCTCTGGTTTGTCTCTGTGTGACATGTCCCTCGCCATCCCTTCCCACAGCAATCCTGCGTCAACTGCGGTCGGGAGGCCACCAACGAGTGCACGGGATGCCACAAAGTCAACTACTGCTCCACGTTCTGCCAGCGGAAGGTATCTGCCTGCTTGTGAGTTGGGATTCAACTCCCTGGAGAGGGCTGTGTGACCCTGGGGACAGCCAGGCAGCTCGGGCTGTCACCTGATGGGTGTCAGCACGGAGGGAGGAATGGGGAGCAGAACGAGGCAGTCAGAGCAGAGCCTTGTGTGGGTCAAGCATTCCAAACCCACGCTGCCAGTGGGATCACCAGCAAGGCTGTAGTGATGGGGCAGGTCTGCAAGTCAGGGTAAAAAGGGTAGAGAAGGTCCCCAGGTTTACACACATCTTCCCAAAGGTCATCCAAAAACTTAGAGTAACACCAGAAATGTAACATGGACACCTCACTTGGAAACTGTTGGGAGCTGGGAGCACCTTTGCAGGCCTTCCCTCCTACTTCCTGGTGAGCTGCTTCCTTCCTTCCCTGCTGCTCCTACTGTGGCACTGAGGACATAGTTCTCCTTTCCATTATTTGTGATGCTGCAGGTGATACAGTGGGACAGACTCTACAGTTGCGAACTTGGGAGGTGGGAACAGGTATGAAGTACAGAGGAGGAAGCTGCTGTGCGTCATGTTTCAGACCAGTTCCTTACAGTGACCCTTGGCCCTGCCTGGAGAGAAGGATGGTTCAGTTTAGGCATTTCCAGCTCTGCTGGGTGGCCAGGTTCAGGCTGAGTCTGCTGTCCTGAATTTGGTCAGTTCCAGGAGGAATTTGTTCCTATCCTAGCTGAGCTAAGATCCCGGCACAGCACTGTTCCTTGGGTGTGCTGTGTGTTATGACCTGCCTTTCAGGAGAGGCTTTAAATCAAAGTTCTGACTCAGTTTTAGTAAATTTTCCACCTGACTGACACTGATATCCTGGATTGTGGTATGTGTGGAGATGGTAGCATTCTGCTTAATCTGAGTCCACTTCTTACACTGATTCCAGTGCGTGGCTCCTTTCCCCTCCATTATTGGTCTGGTTTGTGGAGAGAAAGTACTTCTTACACAGTGAGGGCACCTCTCCAGGGGCCTGTTCTGCTCACAGCCTTTCCCTCTGCTCTCCCCTGGCAGGACTGGAAGGACCACCAGCACATCTGTGGCCAGTCGGCCACGGTGACGGTGCAAGGGGATGAGGTGCACGTCCCAGACAATGTCATGGAGAAGGTCACCGTGTAAGCTCTCTACCTCCGCAGCCGTTCACGGACACGCGGGGCCGGCTGGATCGGCGACCGGTGGGAACGGTCTGTCCTGTGCCAACAGCACTTTCCTCACTAGCAGACTCATTTTTCATTGACTTTTTGATACTGTGACAGCATTTGTCTACTCCCAATCCCCTTCCAAAACTTTGGATAAATACAGAGACTGTGAAAATCTCATCTGGAACCCTCTCCCTTCCGCCCTGGCCTTGACTGGCATTGGGAGGCTTTGCCTTTGCCTGACTGGATCCTCCACCATGTGGATTACAGCAGTCTCTTCATCTCTCTTGAGATGGATCTAAAGCAGGTGCTGCAAGGAGATCTGCCAGTGCTTCCTCCTACCGGGGCCTCCCTACCTCTCATGAGAGAAGAGAAATGAACCTTTGTTTGGTTTATTTAATTGCCTTGGCAAAGTCGGTACAAGTTCTTAGTTTGTCATTGAAAGGATTTTTGTTTTTCCTGTGTTCCCTCTGTGCTGGGCAAATTTGGAACACATTGGAGCTTCTCCACTTAAATATAGTTGAAAAATAACATGTTGTTAAATAAAATGCGGTGAAAGCGCGAGTGTGCCCAGCGGTTCCCTTTAATTCCCAGGACAGCACTTCGGGGTACAGGTAACTGCCCAGGTGGGTGCACCAACAGGTACTCGTGTGTCTGTACTCCCTGTCTGCCTGGGACGGGTCTTCTCCACAGGGAAGCACAGCCTCATTCCACAGCGTGCCTGGAATGTCACTCATAGCATCCAGCTGGCCAGAATCAGGTGGGATAAGCCCAAGGTGAGTGCACATGGATATTGTCCTATCCTGTCCCTGCCCTGTAGGAGCTGCTAATTAGAGATGTGCTGATCATCAGGGAGTTACTTGCTTTGTTCACTGCAACAAAATTATTTATTTATTAATCTACTACTTTAATTATTAAGTTAATTCTTTATTTGTTAATTAAGTTAAACCTTTATTTGTGGTTGGAGAGTTCGGAGGAGTCTTGACAGGTGCACAAGCCTCTTGTTGTTTGGTTGGGTTTGGTTTTAGTTTCAGGCATAGCCCCTGTTACGAGTCACAACCCCCATGAAGGGTCACTATTGTTTGCTCTGGTTGAAGGGTCACAGCCCCTGTGAGGGGTCACTTATCCTGGCTCTTGTTTGCTCCAGTTTGATGATGGTGGATGAGGATGGTTGTTCAGCTCCTGCTCCAGGCAGGGTCACCTGAACCACAGAGTGACCCAACCCAACATCACACATGCTGTCAAATGGAGAAAATTCTATCCTGAGTTAGTGAAACTTAAAAAGAGAGAAAAATGCGATGGAAAAGACTCATGTCTTAAACTAGGGGTTTCTGACAAATCTATTCCTTCCCCTGTGCATCTTAAAGGTCTGTTAGGTTGCATTCCATGTGTTCTGAGGCAGTAGGAGCTGGTTTTCCATCTCTCTCAGCACTGTGGGGGTCTCTCGGAAGTGCCCTTGGTGGGCTTGCCAGCGGCACCAGCTCCTGACGGGTGTTGATCACAAGTCTCCCCTGGAGGGCGGTGACAGGGCTCCCACAGTCGGTGGCAGGTGGTGAGTGTTGCTTCCTGGCTCTTTCCTGGGAAAGTTATTCCTTCTAAGGCAGAGCTGAGCGGAACAAGGGGGGCAGCACCACAGTGCCATCGAGGGCAAGGAGCTGGTGGCTACAGTCTGCAGCTCCTCCAGAGGGAACCATGCCTCCAACAAAAACCAAGCAGGGACTGAGGCAGGATGGGAACAGAAATTACCTGTGATACTCCTGGGAAGGAAAAAACAGGCAACGCCTTCCATTCCCATAGCAAAATGCTCACTCCTGCTTCCCAAAGTAATACTTGAGTGTTGGCAATGGTTGCTGCTCACAGTTAAATGCTGATTGCCTGTTGTCTAGAATATGAAGACAATTCGTTAATTGAGAAGACAGTCTTAATTGCGCCCACAGTAACACAGCTCATTTACAGGGTTTCTAGCATCCTGCATCCGGATGCAGCAAAGACAGCTCCGAAATGGCACCTCTGGAGCGCTAAAGCTACACCTCCAGTGTCAAATGTAGCTTCCAGTTGGAAACGATTCCTGTTGCTTCACTCCCCAGAGCTGTCCCTGTCCAGCTGGGCTGGTGTGAGCGGTGGAGCTCTGCCTGGATTCAGGCCAGGCACAGCTGCATGGACAGGTGAGCTGGGCACTGGGTACACTGGTTTGCCAGGCCTCCTGCTTGCGTGGGTGACTGGGCAGCAACTGAGGCCCCCACTGTCCTTAGCCAGTAGCTTGTGGCCAGGTATAGCCAAGCCTCAGTCACTGAATTCTGGCTTTACTGCACTTTCTAAGGGGAAGAAAATTGTAAAGACAGTGGGGCAACTTCCCTGAGTGACAGAATGGTAGGTGTGGCTCAGCTGTCATTAAAGCTCTCTGGGACCTGAGAAAGCCCACAGGGCCCTGGTACCTGGGGCAGCAAGTGACAGCTCAGAAATGCACAATACAGTTGTGTGGGAATTGAGTCTGTTTGCTGATGAGAAATTGAGCATTTGCTATTTTTAGTCAAAGGAACACTCAAGACATCCTTTTCCATTCTGTTTCCAAGCAAATTCCCCTATGGAAAGCAACAATCCCATACAAAATCATTACTTGGAAGACTGTAATTTTGTGCAGTACTCTTTTACTCCCCTCTGAGCCTCAGTGACAAGCATTACCTGTCCCACTGGCTGCTGTGGCTGTGCATGCAGGTTCACTTTAAGGAATGAAGGATATGAAGGATTTTTTCCGCCTCGAGGAAATGGTTCCTGGCAGGAATCATTTGGCTTGATGAGGAATTCTGGAGCACTAGCAATAACATTATGGTGCCTTTGTAAGACCCTTGTTATACATGAGTGAAATCAGGTTTTGGGTTTAAAATTATCACGGGTGAGAGGGAAGGAGGTTGCATACGTAGACTCACCCTCACCTGGCATATGGACATCTGGAAATGAGCTTGGAACTGTTGTCTGGCCTGTGGACATCTGGGAAATGAGATTAATGGCCTTTTTCCCCCCAGACTCGTGTCCGTGTCACCTCACAGCACTGTTAATACCACCCCAGACGCCAAAAGATTAGAAATTACTGTTATTATTCCTGCTTACATCAAGAACCAAGTGTTACAGAAGTGGCTACACTTGCAGTTTCCAGTGGGAAGAGGACCTGAGCTGAATCCACTGGCCCTCAACTGTAGTACCTTACTACAAGGAGCTTGGGAGCCCTTTCCTTCGGCTGCCAGCTCTCTTCATCCTCCCCTCATCCCCAACAAAGACAGCAGACCAGAGGCAGAAATAGATCTTTAATGAACTATACAAAAAATCACCCAGTGGTTCCTCCTGCCCGGTGGTACCTCCTGCCCAGGGGGCTCAGCAGAAGAGGTGCAAGACTTTGCGGAAGAAGTTCCTGAACTCGGCGTTGAACACGGTGTAAATGATGGGGTTGAGAGCACTGTTGACATAGCCCAGCCAAGTGACAGTGCTGGTGACTTGAGGGGGGATGGAGCAGGACTTGCAGAGAGCCCTGGTAATGTGCACCACAAAAAAAGGTGTCCAGCAGAAGAGGAAAGCACCTGCCAAGAGGACAGTAAAGAGAGAAGGTGATGTGAATGCTCAAAAGGGTTTAATTTAACAAAGCCTGAGCCAAACAAGACAGACACAGCTCACGCACTCAGGGCAAAGGCAGCAGCCATGCTGACATGTGGAGCTGAGCTTATGCCCAGACAAAAAATTGGGATGTCCTTCCTGTCCTAAACATTGATGAAAACTCAAGTTAGTCTCACTTTGGCTTTGAATGTAAGATATTGGGAGTCACAGATTTGCCTTGAAGGGAGGTTGGGGTATAAACACTGCATGTGTTCTTTCCCAAGGGTGGTGGTTTTTGGCACTGCTCTGGATTCACCCAGGTCCTGCCAGTCCAAGCACTGTGGTGGGACAAGGTGGCACATTTCCCACCCTCCCCAGCCATCCCTGACAGCCACTCACCGACGACGACCGGCAGCACCCGCATGGCCTTGCGCTCCCGGCCATTGATCTTGGCCCGCTTACGCCCGTGTCCTGGATGCGGATACCTGAGGTGTGGGTAGGACACAGTCTGGATCCCATTGTTCATCCCACACTCCCCAGGCAGGCCGGCACGGGCGTAAGGGCTGCACTCCGGTGGCCCCAGCCGGGTCTGCTCTCTCTCCATCAAGGTTGGGGGGTGATACAGCTTCCTGTTGGCTCCGTAGATGCAGCCCCTCAGTTTGGCCTTCCGGGCTTCTTCCCAGCGCTTGAGTCCTTGGAACATGCCACAGTACAGCACCAGCATGACAGGGCACGGGATGAAGAAGGAGCAGATGGAGGAATACACGATGTAGTTGTCGTCCTCCAGCTGGCACAAGCTGGGGTCCCGGTCTGGGACATTGTTGAGGCCAAATATGACTGGGGATGCCACAGCAAAGGCGAATATCCAGGTGGTGGATATAAGGATCAGCTGCCGCAGGTCGATCTGTCGCCGGTTGTAGTTGAGCGGGACTTGAACAGCGATGAACCTGCCAACATAGCCCCAGGTAAGTCAGTCCTGGTGTGGTGGTGGCACCACTGGTAATGTAAACGAGGGGCCCCAAAGCTCCTTGTCACTGTCCTTCCCCCCATTAATTCAGTTTATGCAGCCAAGGCCTGGGCTACAACCAGAGCAGCCACAGGACAGCTCTGGTTTCTCACACAATGAACTTTCAGGTTGGCCACCACCGATGGGACACAAACATGGTGGTGAAGGGCATTAGGGCAGAACACCCTCCTTAGAGGAGGGCAGGATCCTCCCAGCTTGGACCCCTGGCAAAGGCCTATGGAAGCAGCCAGAGCAGGAAGGCACTCACCGATCCACGCTGATAGCACACAGGTTGAAGATGGAGGCCGTGCACAGCATCACATCCATGGTCATCAGGGCATCACACAGCACCGTGCTGAGGGACCACACTCCTCCCTGGAACTGAAAAGATCCCTGGGGTCAGCAGAGGCTGTGTCCTTTAAAACGACAGGAACACTGCCATACCTGGGTGCCTCAGCCACTCATGTTTCCTCCAAACAAACAGCCCAAAGCTCCTCCCATGGCATAATGCTCCCAGTGCAGCAGCAGCACACAGGGATCAGCCCCACACAGGAACCCACAGCCTGTTCAGGGCTTGTGGTTCTGGCCTGGCTGGAGAACTGAGCCCTCAGACCATCAACACAGCCAAGTGAGTGATGCTGGGCAGAGAAATGGACACAGGACATTGCACTGCCTTGGGTGAGGGCAGGAACCCCCAAACTCCTCAAACCCCCCAACTCAGCACCCCAAGATCTCCCCAACAAGGCAGTGTTGGCTGCACAGCATCCCAGGCTCGGTCCCTGAGCAAGCAGGAGACAGAGCACAAAGCTCCTCTTCCATTTCCATGTCCCAGTCACTCCAACCCCCTGTTTGCACATGATGTGAAGTTTCCCTGTGTTACACAACTGTTCCATCCTGGCAGGCAAAGCACAAATCCAGCCTCTGGAGACCAGGTCCAGGCAGTGAGTAACAACCTCTGATTCTCTCTCCACAGTCACGGGCGCCAGGACAGAGCAGCAGGGACTGGTGTCAGTCCTCTGAACCACCTGGAAGTGTTGACTCTGCCATCCTTGGTGATTTTCAGCTTGGTCATGTCTCAACCAGCAGCACAGGCTCTGCACAGCCCACGGCACAGGACAGGCAGCAGGACAGACAGAAGGACAGCAATGGCTGGTGCTGGTACAGCCAGAAACTACTTGCAGCACTTGGTTCCAATCGAGCACTCATCTCACCCAGGTACAAACCCAGCTTGTTCTTTTAACATGCACTTCTTAGGCTGATACAGAAATAGGTCACCTCGATCCCATTCCCATGCCATTATTCCCGTGAGCTCCTTGAGTACAGGCAGAGACCTATCAGTTTGCTCGCACCTGCACAGGTAAACCAGGAGGCTCAATAGGCTGTCACCACATAAGCAACAGGGAATTTTCTTCTGAGTTTGAGACTGTGAGGAAAATTCCATCATCCTTTGGGTCCCTCTGCAGAGAGAGGTTCAGTTAAAAACCCTGTACAATGTACAAATAAGTACAATTTTAGCTTCAAAACTGTTCAGTAGCAATGGCCCCTTGTCATGTCAAACACTTCATTTTGATATTGCAAAATACCAAAGACTATCTATACTCTCTATATGCTTTTATTAAAATATATATGATAAATATTACTATAGCATATGTATTACTAAATGTAATATATATAATTTGCTATGTATGTTTATCTATAGATAATGTGCATCATCTAATACATGTAATTTACTTTATAGTTTTAGCTATAGAAAATGTGCTACATAAACATTATTTTTATATGTATTTCAATCCCAGGGACTTTTTTCTCTATAGCAGTAGTCAGCGAGTGCTCATAGAGTCCAATGTTGCTGCCCTCTAAGGTTGCAGGTTTCAGGAAGCAGGTATGGATTTGCTCCTGTACAGGTGCTAAACAACAGGTTCTGGTTTCATTCATCCCAGCACGGAGTGGAGCCACATGGAGAACGCGTGCCACGGAACGCCAGGAAGGTGCTGAGCCCCAGCCCCTGCAACAGGGCAGGCAGCTCTGCAGGGATTAATATCAGTCAGTAATGATGTCAAGCACAGGATTATGATTAGAGGAGCTGTAAAGCCAAAGGAGTCTCTGAAGTAACTGTTTTGCTATTTTTGTACAGCATCTCCTTGAGATACTTCCAGGGGAGGGCAGAGTCAGATCTGAGTGCTTCATTCGGTCTCTTCTCTAGAACAGAGCAGCCACCCCAAACTGAATTTGGGATCTGAATCATCAAAAACCAAATTCCTGCCAAGATTACTGAGATCTTGACAAGTTCAGTTCAGCTTATGAGAGAGAAAATTTGATTTTGGGCTACAGTTTTCCAAACCTGTTTGTGATTAGAGGGAACTAATTGATTCTGAAAAGGACAAGGGCTCTCAGGCTGCAGCACCTTCGGCGCATGTGAGATTAAAGTTGGGCACTTGGAAAATACTATAAACCCTTCCCTTTCCCCACCAACCCCCCAGACTCTGGCTTTGGGAAAGGTGCTAGGAGAGAACTTCCCATTCTATGGTGTTTGTCGCCTGCCCACCTTGGCAAAACGTGCCAAGGACCCCTCTGATGGGAGAGTGACTTTGGATTAGAGGCTTTGCTGGGCCATGTGATGAAGGAATACCTAATTCTGGGAGGCTGCAGCAGATTAGCCCATCAAGGTATGCAGTGTAAAGATTTAGGGATCACAAACAGCTCAAGCTTCCTTTAAGAAGTGCTCCAGAGCAACTCCACTTTCAGCAGCTCTTTGGGTTCTCCACTTTTCCAGAATACAACACAGAGGATTTTATAGGATGGTGGATGGCAGGAGACAGACATGGCTTCTCGAACACCCTTGCAGCTGCCTTCCTAGTCAGCCCATTCTGGTATCCTTACTCCTAAGCACAGCTGATTCATAAGGAAGACCCTGCCTTCTAAACCAGTCTGATGCTAGAAGAGCTCCTGAGGGCAGGAGCTGGGACAGAGCCAAAGGTTTTAGTCCTATTTCCTCTGATACCAGCACTTGTCTCAGTCCTGCCACATGCAGGGAACAGCAGGAGCCTGAAAGGGAATTAGGAGATGCCCAGCTGGACTTTGAACAAGCATCTGCTTCAGTGCAGCTACGGCTCAAGGACATGGCATGGAGTGAAAACTGTGACAGCAATCGGAAGAGGAATAGTCCTTGCCAGTAGGCAAAGTGCAGCATCAGAGCCCAAGAATTGTCCCCATGTCCACCAGAAGCTGACTTGGGGCCTTTTGTCATGAGTTGTGACAACTGTCAGTCCCCAGAAGACACAACACAGCCTGCAAAGGGAGAGGAAGGAGAGGGAGTGGGACATAAAACAGAGGTGCCTCGCATCTGCTCTGATGTTCTTTCTTAAATCATTGAGGTCAAGGTTCTTCAGAGATGAGGGGCAAGTCTGATCATCCGCCTGAGACATTATGAGGGCCTAAAATTCCAAGACAGCTCTCCCCAGTTAGCGGTCTCTGAAAATAAACCCCTGAGCACTGGTTTGTAACTGCTGGTCTGTTTCACCTTCCTGGTACTTTGTGTGGCTCAGACACCAGCCAGGCCCAGAATAACATCTATTTCCACTAAAGCTGAAACATTCCAGGAAAGGCTAATCCTGAATCCTGCTGCGAACAAGCTGGCATGCATTCACAGAGAGCCAGGGGAAATTTGGAGAGGGTAGAGGTCTGGTCTCTCATCAGAAGAGTTGCATCACAGGCACACAGAAAATACTGCAAGAAAAGAGATGTTTTGATACCAAATCAGTGACACCCTGGAAGTTTTAGGCAGAACCCATCATCCTCACCAAGATAAGAAGACAGCTCATGTGGTTTTTACTGTCTGCTCCATTGGCTGTGCCTGCTGGGAACAGTCATCTTCCCTGACCTGGAGAAGGAGCCAGGTAAACACACAAATCTGCTCAAACTGTTTCCTCTTTTCCGTAATCACTTACACAGGTCTTAGCGGCAAAGATGTTTACGTAACCAACACCCTCAGCTCCTGCCAGCAGCTTCCTGGCTCAGGCCTGTTCGGCAGCTCCGCCGCTGGGCAGGGATTAGCAGGGAGCTGCTCAGAGGAGCAGCAGGTACAGGTACAGGTGTGCTCCACAGCACAGTCCACGTGTGGAGGTTGTCCCAGTGCCTGCCATAATTGCTCGGATGCCTCCACTTAATGAGAACTGTATAAACTCCTGCAAGTATCCCAGAGTCTTTGGGATTCCTGCCATTGTCACAGTCTCTGGGAAGAGGAAGCAGTTACACACAAGATAAGCCTTTGGAGCCATGCAGCTGGCTCTGGCCACCCAGAGCCAAGTGATATCCTGCAGTAACTCCACAGCACCCAGAGCTCTGCTTCCTCAGGTAACCCCTGTTTCACTGCTACCAATGCTCCAGGCACTCTCTGGGATCTTCTCCTGGCCTCTCTTCACATGAAACCAAAACTTTGCTCCTCAGGAATAACTGTTAATGCCTGGGAGTGCCCCACGCCATCTCCTTCCCCCTTGCTTCCCATCATCCCTGCCTTTCTGGCACTGGATTGATTGCTGGAAAGCATTTGACATACTCATCAGAAAGCCAAGGCTCGCAGAAGGGCAGTGCAACTTCCCCATGAAAGTCACCTTTACCTATCCCTGTCATACTGCTAAGACCTGAGATTCCCAAGCAAGCAGAAAGGTAAGTGCCTTCTGCCCACCAGGGCAGGCTGCTGTGTGGTAATTACAGCTGGAAAACATTGGAATGTGTCTTTGTTCCGTGTTTGGATGAGTCCAGTGGAAAGAGAGTGTGTGTCCACAACTGCTGCCAGTGTCTGGAATAAGCTTTCTTAACAACCAGAAATAACAGCCGAGATCAAGGACTCTGCCACTGTGCTCCAGCTTCTGTGAATGGCAACAAAGGACCATCCACATCCCACAGGAAAGAATCTCATCCCTGCTGGGGCTTGGAGGAGATCTGTTGTTTGAGAGGATGTCAGATGCCACCTCAAAAGTTAAGTCCCTCCAGCTGCCTTCTAAAGCCCTGACTGGGAGGAATGCTTCCAAAAATGGAGCACAAGATGCCACCTCACAGGAAAACAGCACAAGGTGAGCAAGTTTCTGCTGAATGAAAAAATGCTCAGCGTTTATTGTACTGTTCCTGCTAAAAAAACCAAAAAACCGCCCCCTCAGCTGGTTTTCAAGTTTTCCCATAGGTCCACAGAGTCCACCTTTACTGTGTCAGGAGTTGTACCAAAGTTTAAAACAACCCACACCAAGAATTAAGGTTGAGGTAAAGAGTCAGGACTGTCCAGGCCATATTTTCAGTGGCTACTATGGTTGGTACAGAGTGCAAGCTGAAACCAAGCTAGTTTTAAAGAGCAATCACTACACCCTGCATCCTGCATCCAACATCTAATTCTGAGTTTTGCCTGCAAGAAAAAAAAGCACAGGAAAAAAAGAAACCACAAAAATTCTGTCCTCTGGCATGGATTCAGTGGTTACTCTCCCTTTTCCTTATCTTATTTCAGAACAAAATGAGCTGGAAATCCTGCACCAACGCACAGCAGCATGGGCACCTGCAGGCTCTGAGCCCACAGAGAAGCTTCCAGACATGGAATGGGAGCTGCTACAATGCTGGAGCTGCTCCACACATCAGAGTCCCACTGCCTGCTCGAAGGGGCTGGGACTGCTGCACAGTGCTCTCTCTCTCTGTACCTGTTCAGCCCTTCCCATACCTGTTCCATGCATTCCCTCTAAGTGCCAGGAGCGCAGGTCCTGGTGCCTGTGCTGTTTTGTGCCTCTGAACGCCTGCCTGGTTGCAGAAGCTGCAGAGGTTGGAGGGAAAGACTTCTGTCATACACCACCTTCATGCCCTGTGTTTAATATCCTGGGAGCAGAGACATGGAAGAATTCCCTCACAGAACTGATGTTTATGAACAGCCACGGAAGTGAACACACCAGGTGTCACCACAGGCTGGACAGCCCTGGTTTTTAAAGTTCATACAGGTATGAACACCCTTTACCTGAGAATCCAGAACTCATGGAATGTCTGTGATAGCCAAGGAAAGCCCCACAATACTCCTGCCCCATTAGAAGCATTTTCAGAGTACCCCAGAGTATGTTAACCTGCATTTTATATATTCCAGCAAAACTCCCACCTGCAGGCAAGAGGAAACCACTCTGGTGTTGGTGACTGCCCACAGACCTGGCGACTGGAGGCATCGACAGAAAACAGAAAGAGCAAGGAAGGAAAGGGATCCCAATTAGCAAAAAGTAGCTGAGAAGAATGATGAAGAATGTGCCTTTCTAACCAGCAAAATGGAGGTAATGAGGGAAAAGCAAATCCACCAAAACTAACCACACAGTGGAAAAAGAGGGGATCTAATGCTCCAGTTCTTCACTGGCTCTTCTCATGGGTCCCCAGATAAACCTGCTTTTTCATGATACCTGTCTCCAGAGACGTCACAATGTCCTGCAAAATCCTAGGATGAGGCAGAGACAATTCTAAGCTCTAATCTGCAGCCTGCCTTGCTTAAAGGAGTACAGGCCTGCATAGTCAGGGCCTGCTGAGCCATGGGATGCTCCACATGGCTTGTGAGAGAGGGGAGATGCTCTTCCACCGCTGGGAAGAAGATCCACACTGCCAGCTACCACAAGGATGGGTGGTAAAACCTGCTATTTTGCCCAGTGGATGTCTTCATCCACTTGAGCAGGGAAGAGCCACCAGCTGGTATTAACAGACAGGTTCTAAAACATCCCTCTGCAAGCACAAGGGTTTATTCATCCCTGGCAGTGAATGTTACAGAGAGAACCACTCAGCCTCAGGAATGCCTGTTGTTCTTTCCCTCAGCTCTCACAGTCTTGCAGGTGAACAGGTTTTGGGAATGAACAGCAACTCTGCCCCATGTCCCTGAGCTGGCTCTCCATGACCACTATCGCATGCAGGGTCAGGCCTGTGCCAACCAAAGCCACCTTGGTGCAGGGTGACCAAATCCCATCCAGCTCTTTTAAAAAGACAGCTTCTCCTTCTCAGCCAACATGGAAAGTTGTTTCCCGGCTAAAGATGCTAAAGATCTCCCTTTGTCACCTTGTTTTGCTCAATTTATGCCAAACAGAGCACAGCACCTGTCCCTTCCTATCCATTTGCTGATGGTAACCTGGACAGTGTGCAAGCCAGGGGCTCCCGGAGCTGCCAGCCTGGCCCGGGACAGCCACCCCGGTGCGTCTCCACTCGGGACATCGCCACTCGGCTCCGGTCCGGCGGGGATCCCAGGGACTCGCACGGAGCCGGCTCCGCTCCCGCCGCCGGCGGTCCCGCAGCGCTGTCCGATGCAGGTAAGAGCCGGGGGGTCTGACCGCCACATCCCGGGGCGCAGGGCTGTCCGAGGGGCTGGGACACTCCCGGGCCGGCGGGGTGGCGGTGGGGAGCAAGCCCGGAGAGCGGCTCTGACCCTCGGTACTTGGTCTCTTGCCCCCCCGCAGCCCCATAACCTGCAGGCTCGGCGGGGGCACAAGCCCCAGCCCGCCGTCCCCCGGTGTCCCCGGGCTGTCTCACCTCGGAGTAGACGTAGAGGGGCAGGACGAGGAGGGCGAGCAGCAGGTCGGCCACGGCGAGGCTGACAATGAAGTAGTTGGTGGTGGTCTTGAGCGCCCGCTCCGTGCAGACGCTCAGACAGACGAGCCCGTTGCCGCCGACGATGAGGAGGATGAGGAGGATGCCGAGCACCAGGGCGGCGATGCTGTGGCCGGGTCCGGCGGGCGGGGGTCCGGCGGTGCCGTTGCCCATGGCCCCGCGGCGCTGCCCCCGCAGCCCCGCGCACGGAGCCGGNGGCTCCCGGTGTCCCGGTGTCCCGAGTCTTGCTGTGTTCTCACACAGGGTTGTTCTCTTAAGCAATGTTAGAGGAAAGAATTGGAATAAGTACAGATCGGGTGAATAACTGGCAAATTGTATTCCAAGGTGTGTGTAGAATCTGGTAACGTTTAGGAGTTCGTAATTAACGTGAGTGAGGATCCCAACAGTCCATAATGAAATTTGAAGATACTGCCAAGACAGGATGCTGTGAGTGTCTTGGAGCACAGAGTAGGGATTCAAAGTGTTCTTGATAAGTTGGAAAATGCAGGATGCTCTTCAAAAGGAATTTTGCACCTTACTCATGCTTGGTCAGGAATAACCAAACTGCAGAAATGCAAGATACAGGAAGAAACCAGACAGGCAGCAAGTGTGGGAGCAAAGATGGGGTGGCAGGTCATGGGCTGAACACAGGGGCTGGGGTGTCTTACTGCAGAAAATGAGAGAAAAATGCTGTTTGAGGGGTACCTGTGCACCGGCAGAATCAGGAAGGACAGGGAGGTGTGACCTCCCATTTCTAGTCCTGATGATTTGTGAGATGTGGGAGATGATCCAGACTCTGTGGGCATCTCTGCCGCTGTGCCACCAAACCTCAGCCCAGATGTTAATGCCAGGTAAGCATTCAGGTCAGCCTGGTGTTTGTGGTAGGCAGTGGGAAGAGAAGGCATAGCAGTAAAGGGACACTTATACTGCATGGAGGTGGAAAATGAAATTATTGGAAACTTTTTATGAGACAAATTGCTTCTAAGATCTATTTAGACTGCAGCTATCAAAGTATCATCCAAACTATCGAGGCTTGTGGGAGAAATCCTCTCTCCAAACCCTGCCCTTGCTGCCCCCAGCTCCTTTACTCTTCTTTGGAAAGGGTCATGGTTACCCCTCAGCGTGTGCAGCACGAAAAGGCCACGGCCCTGGTGTTAGCCGCGGGACACAGATCCAGGCACTGTCCCCTCCTTGGACTGGACCAACAGCAGCTGAGCCACACAGTCTGTTTTGCCCAGCTGCTGTGGCTCTGCAGTTTCATACATGAGTAGGAGAAAATTCCCTTTGTTTAAGCACTGGGATGACAGTCTGGTTGGCCAAATTCTGTCTCCAGAGGTGGGGCTTCCAGGTCTTTTCTAAAGCCAGCAAGAATGCCATGTCTTTAGTAGCTATGGAGTTGTACCACCCTTCTCTCCCATTCCAGTGAATGTTGCCCATCCCCATGTTGATCCCAATACCAATGGATTTGTTTTCCCAGTCATCTCCCTCTTCTAGTGTGCAAAGACAGGAGAGACAATTCCACCCAGCCTGAGTGGGACCAGGTCTTGCTCCAGATGTGTCTGTCACCAACACTGGAGTGAGTACTCACACACCTGATCTCTACGTTCCTTTTGGGAATGGTTTGTGTTGGACTCAGGAGGACACAAGCCTGGTTGCACATCTGCCAGGTTTGGAGCTTGGTGATACCTCATCTGCTGGGAAGTTCAGACAAGGAAGATGGTTTCCATCATCTGGTCGTAGCTTTTTCTGTCTGGATTTGATCCCTAAATCTTGACTTCTGACACAGCCCCCACTCAGCAAGGAGCTGGGACAGCAGAACCACTTTCACTAGAGCTCTTTTTATTCTGAGAAATCAACTCAAATTAGTCAAAGGAGGCCCTGAAGTACATTAATGAAACTGTGTGGACAGAATACTCTTAATTTATTTATGTTTAAACCACCTGAGCAGCCAAGAGAGCAGGATGGAAATGTGACTGCTGTCCTCCTGCCTTCCCACAGGGATTAGTGCCATTCCTCTAATCCCCTTTAACAGTTAATTTACATTCATTATCTCCATTTTCCCTGTGGGTTAGTGCTGAATTACTCTTATCGTGGAAACCCATATTCCAGACTAACAGGGCCTTAATCCTAAACTAGTTTAATCCTGGAGTGGATTAAACTAATGTGAAACAATGCTTTTGACTTCCAAAAGTGAGCAGCCATGCAAACCACTAATTAGGGCAGTGCTTCCGTGGCAAACAGGCTACAGACACTCAACACAATTCCTTTCTTGGATAAAAGGAACTGCCCTCCTAGCAGAGGAGAGGGAAAGCCTGTCATACGTCAGCATATCCGAAGGAGTCATGTCATGTCACTGCACGAAAAAACAGATGACACAGGATACAGTCATGGGTCACCCTCATGGAAAGCAGGAGGAGTTATGCCAGAGTAGTGGACTGGGAATGCTTAGAGTACCTCTGGAGAGGGTCTGATGTGGTCGGTCTTTTGGAACAACCCTTTGTTGCTTGGATGCACAGCCTGCAGTATCCTTGTTCCCCACCCCACTGAGATGGGAGCTGTGGAAGCACCATAGCTGCTCCTTGTGTCAGGAAAAATGCAGCACCAGGAAAACACGCAGACCAACAAACCAGTGGGAGATCTGCCTTTTCAGAGTGTTTTGGAGTGTTTGGAAAAGAAACTCAGGAAGATAAGCAGTGTGGTTTGTGGCTGTGGTGGAGCTGGTCCCCAACCAAGGGAAGCTGATCCCCTGCCAAGGAGCCAGGAAGAGACCCCCAGAGACTCCCCCAGGATAAATTAACTGAGGATTTGATTCCCAGCCAGTACAAAGGATCAGGAAATTTGCAAAGTGAGACATCTGTCAGAGTCTCCATGAGGAGATGGAACTTTTATCACCATAATTTTTCGCATCTGAGGCACTACAAATTTAAATAGAAAAGGGGAACAATGTGGCTGCTGAAGTTTCAGGACACATGTGCCAAACTTGGCTGAAGAATAGTGCCCTGATAGCATTAGCTCTTCTGGCTGCCTTCAGGCTGAGGACAAAGGCAGGAAAACAAAGAGCTGTTAAGGCCAATCGTATTCCTTTTATTTGCCATATTCAGCCGGGCACTTCTCTGTGAGAGACTCATCGGCAACAAAGCCATCCTGCTTTCCAATCTCCTGTAATGCATTTCTCAGAAAAGAGGCAGAGGCAGCATCCTTCCTCTCAGATGAACTTTTGCAAGAGAGGGAAGAGGATGGCACAGCTCTCTGGGCTTTCCAGGCTCTCTCAGTCCCCCTCTGAGAAGCTGCAGGGATTTGTTTGCGCACTGAATTGATCTCTTGACATTTACCATTCTGGTAAGTTATGATAAATCCATGTAAGATGTAAAAATTAATGCTAGTGGTTAGCTGTGGGGGTGAAACTATGGAGAAAATAGCTGGGTTTTCCATCTCTGTTTGCTTTGAGTCAAAACTAGATGTTCTTGTGGATGCCTGGTTTCAACTTACCCACATAACTGAACTCACACAAAGGTGACCTGGTGAGATACAGGGGCTTGTGGCACAGGACAGATCAAAATAATATAACTCAAGAGCTCCTACAGGGTTTAAAACATCAGTGAGCTTATTAGAGCCACTTGTTAGGAAAAACCTCCTGGGCAGGGGGAGAAGTGGAAGACAACACAAGCAGGAAGGGCAGGGAAAGGCATGACTGGGAGCAGCAAGCACCTGTAAGTGCACCTCCCTCCACGCCCATCTTGACAAAGCCTGCTCCTGTTCACTGGAAGGGGTGTCCCTTCAGGTCCCTGACACAGTCAGGGAGGGATGAGCCGAAATGTGGCCCAAAAGCTGCGTCAGGAGCTTCTGTACTTGGTGCTGGCACGGCACACCTGGGACAGCTGGGCCTGCCAGCCAGGACACTGAGCGCATCGTTCTTCTAATTCAATTTAATTCCCCAAAGTGCTTTCTCCTCTCCCTTGGACACAGCAAACAGCTGGAGGCTGAGATTACAGCGCTGATGCCAATTAGAGCCCTGGTAAGGCCAGACACGTGGGAAGTGTGAGCACACTCGGCACTCCTGTACTCCAGGTACAGGGGGCTTCCAGCTGGGCAGGGAGCAGTGCTGGGCCAGCAGGGCAAGGATGGCCAGAGCAGGCCTGGGGAAGAAGCCACCCAGTCCTGTCTGGCTGTGTCCCTGTGTTAGAGAATCGAGGCATGATTTTCTCTGCACAACCAGGGCAATGTGTGGAGGAAATTATTTCTGTTGTGCATCCTGACCAGAATAAAGTAATGCCTCGATTCTCTAACAATAAAAATGTTGTTGTAGAGTTTTTCGCTTTTCCTGCAGTTTTGGTGACACCTGCAGTGGGTGCTGTTCCACCCTGGGAACATCACTTGGGGGCAGGCAGGGTGCTCCTGCTTGGGCAGGGAAACCAGCCCAGGGAAAACCAGGGGAGCTTTGGAAGAAATTCCATAGGGTGTAAAATTCCAGCAGGTGATTGATGAGGGTGGCAGCTTGTCTTTAAAATCTACTTTGGGCTTCCTTGGTGACAGGGAGGCAGCCACAATGCACTCATAGGTTGGAAAAACAGAGTTCCCTTCTTCCTGTAAAAAGACTATGCCATGAGCCTGGCTTTCCCTTTTCTGGATCACAGTGCCAGCCACAGTAAAACCAACCCTTCTTTCCCCCTGCAGTACCCATTCCCAAGCAGGCAAGAAGAATTTCTTCACAGGAAGAATTTTCTCATTGAAAAGGTGGTCAGGCGATGGAGGAGGCTGCCCAGGGAGGTGGTGGTGGAGTCCCCATCCCTGGAGGTGTCCAAGGAATGCCTGGATGTGTCACTCAGTGCTCTGGGCTGGGTGACAAGGCAGAGATCAGGCACAGGTTGGACTTGATGGTCTTGGAGGTTCTTTCCAACCTCAACAATTCCATGATTCTATGATTTGCTTCCAGGAGGGAAGTGCCTCATGGCAGCCCTTCCAGATTCAAGGCTGTTCCCTGCTTGCCGCAGGTATTCCTGCTGCAGGATGGGCCTGGCTCATCCAGCATCCCCAGGGAGAGCATCACTAGGGAGGCATCCTGCGGGATCCTCTGGCCTAGCACCTATCCCTGCTTCAGAGCAGGGGGATAAGGGATGTTCTCACTTGCAAAACACCTCTCATCCTGTACTCAGGAGAGCCAAGGCACCCTGCCAGCGCCCAAGGCACCAGTCCTGCACCAAAAGGATACTTTTCCCCTTGTTCTTCCCAATTCTTAGCAAAATGTTTTAAGCATTTGGGGGCTTTTGTTTTCCAAGTGAGTCAGACACCTAATATTTAATCTTCTCCTTCAAAGGAGCTGGGGTTTACTGCAGATTTCACCCAAGGGTTTGGCAGGAAGCAGATACAACTTTGAAGTCTGCTCCAGCACAACCCAGAACTCCTGACAAATGTTTTGCTGTCCTTGCCCCTGGATAATGCTGCCAGCCATGAATATCACCAGCGCATCCAGCACCTTTCCTCCTGACTTCAGAGCAAGTGGGCACAACTCCAGGTATGTGACACTTTGCGCTTTTGTCCCTCACATCTGGTTTTCATTTTAAACAGGTGCAAATCCAGAAAGGTGCCACATGTTTCAGTCAAACAAAGCACAGAAGAGACACAGGCAATCCAAGCCACCTCAGAAGCAGCTCAGGAGCTGAGCTCCTGAGGTAGGTAGAAAGAGAGACACACATATCCTGGATTTACACACCTTCTTAGCTTAACTTGCCCCTTTGAGACTGGGGTAAGTGTTTTTCTGAGGTTCCATGACCATGTAGGACTGTGGTTTTCCTTCTTCTCCCAAGCCCACTGGGCTGCCCTGCTTGCCTCTTCCTTCCATCCCACTCTTCACTCCTGCAGCCAAAATCACTACATCAGGTGGTAAAGATTAAAACCACTCCTGAAAGCATCCTGTGCAAGAAAGGAGCATTTAGAAGGCTAAATCCTCCAATCCCCTTATTCCAATTAGGGTCCTTTCTCTTACGGACCTGGGAGTGATGTAAGGAATCTCCTCCAATCTGCTCTCGGCTGGAGCAGCGTCACCATCATTGCAGTGGCGTGGGCCAGGCTCACCTGTAAACACACCAGAGACAATCCCCACTGCCCACATGGCTTCACACAGACACAGGAAGAAGGGGGAAAAAGGAATGGGGGAGGTAGAAGTTCCTGAACACCCTGTAAGCTGATTAAAGGGTATTTTACGTAGGAAGGATTTAGCCATGCAGTTCCTAGTACCATCTGACCTCAATAAACTCCCCTGCCATGGGCTGGTGCTGCCATTGCATGGGGCACAGTCTGCGCTGGGCTCCCCAAAGGTCACCTGCACCTGGACAGTTCCATCAGGACTTGGGACACCATTGCTGGACTTGTGTGGGGCATGACATGGTCTTTGTACAGCCTTCTCAGCCTGGCTTGACCCTTGTGCACTTTGCCATCCCAAAGCCATGGTGCAGAGGCTGTAAGGTTTTGGGATGTGTTTTGGCCAGCCAAGGTGTCTCCATGAAGAAGAGCAACTCCAGCAGAGCTTAGGGTCTGAATTGTGGACAGGCTGGCAAGGACTGGGCAAATTTTGTAAGGACTGCCCTGAATAAACAGCAACCCCAAAGGCTGGATGGGCTTTCCTTGTCCAAGACAGGAGCAAGGACATCCACGTGACAATAGCAGCATTTATCCAGCCTGTTCTTAATGCACTCTGGAGGGGGTCTCTGAACACATCTGCACTGCTTCTCCAGGGAAGTCTTTTCTGATCTCCTGCATCAATTGAAGGGTGAATGGGAATTTCTCCCCTTCAGAACTCAGAATTGACCCCCCAGAGCTCCGAGTGCTGATTTTGGAGAGTCTGCCTGCATCCTCCCTGTGCTGTGGGCCAGGATAGGTAGCTCTGTGATGAAACCCTCTCTTTTCCAAAATGCAGTTTCTTGTCTTTACCTCCAACATCAAGAAAGGCCAGGCTCACATGCTCTCTCAAATATTGCCAAATTCGGGGCTAAAGTATTTAACGTGGTTCTAAGATGCTGCCTTTCACACTGCAAATTTGGCGATCCCTCCCACTGTAAAGAGGAGGAAGAAGACCGTCCTCAATTCCATTCTCAGCTCTGATGCCTTTGAGACAGAGCAGTAACCAGAGCCTGGGTGTTGAAGGGAGGTGGCCCCTGTGTTTCATAATCTTTGTTCTCTGTCAGCACGAGGGTGTCCCCAGCCATCAGCGTGGCTCCTGGGAATAGCCCTGGCACCCATGGTAACAGGATTTACTTAATGCATCCCATCACAGATCTCTCCATGCTGGGCACGTCAGTCGGTGTCAAGCCTAAGCACAAGTGACTGCACAAAGATCCTGATGGCTTTACACCTGGCAGCATCCTCAGGGCAGCTCAAGGATGACCCCAAAACTCACAGATCCCTTCTCCATCCTGTCCTGGGGCATTTCTCCCTGCAGTCTTCAAGGAGTGTGGGTGCACAGCCTCAGCACTCCTCAGTGTCACCCGTTTGTGGCACTTTGCTAAAATCCTGTAAAATGGTTATGTCCCATGGACAGGTCAGTCGGGACAGCTTGGGGCTGGGGTCAGTCCAGCCCTGACTTCCTGTGCCTGCAGGCACGGCAGTGGTACAGAAGCAGGGTTCAGGCGAGGCAAATAATTTCCTGTATCATTCTTAAAGCCAGAGAAAAAGCTGAAAGCTTTTCTCTGCAGTGATGCTGCACAGAGATGATGGGTTAGATTCCATCTAAATGTGTGATTTAATCCTGCTTTGTGCCTGCTGGATGTGGGCAAGGGGAATCTCCGCTCCCCTGCTGGGGCTTGGCGTATTCACACAAATGGAGAATGGGAGAAGCAAGGTGCAAATTCACTAAGCTCCTTTCAACTGATATTGTTAAGCAGGGCTCTTTATTACTCCTATTTCCATAATGTCTCCCGGTGAGAGTTTGATGTTTATTCTGGTTAAGGAGAATCAGATGGTTTCAGGACTGAGGATTTGGTTTGGGCTCTGCTTTATTCAGTTATAAATTTCAGCTTGCAAATGCTTTTGAGTTCTCTTCATGGCCCTGAATTTCCTCGTCAGGGGCCTCCAGAGCTGCATTGTAGCTCGAGCCCACAGTTGTCACCTGCATTAAATTGCAGCAGCACTGGGCATGGCCACACCGTTTTCTACCCCATCACCTTTTTACTCTGCCCCCGCTGCTGGAGAAAAAAACCCATTTTTTGTTGCAAAGTAGTTAATCAGTTTACTTACTTAATGTTCTTCCAGTCCCCCGAAGTTTTTAGTGTCCTGTTACTCACCCTCTGCTGCCATCGTGGGGCCACTTCGTCATTCCAACTTCTTCTGTGTCCTCATCCATATTCTCATGGCAAACTGAGTTTCCCCAGAGCTTGGGGGCATTTCAGACCCACTGAGGTTGTTTGCAAAGGAAGGGAAATCACATTAGTAATTTTTAGCTCCCTACGTGTTGTTCAGTCTCTTTTATAAACCTGAAGCTGCCCCCACCGCTGCAGACAGGAGCAGAGGCAGGAGGCTGTAGCTGGGTAAAGCAAGTACAGAGAGGAGAGGAAAGTGGCTGGGAAATGCCTGGATCAGCGCAGGACTGACCTGCACTGTCCCAGAGGAGGAAATGAGCTCCCCTGTCCTAGCACTGACCATGGCATGTCTCAGTGCTCTAACCCTGGAATGGGACCTGGAGTGTCCCTGCTGTTTTCCCCTCCCTGTTGCAGGGCTCTGGCTGCAGCCTGCACTCACAGGCTGGAGGGCTGAGCTTCTGCTCATCAGGGCCTGGGGCGTTCTTCCAAGGAAAAGTCTTGTCCCTCTCAGTCCTCTAGTCATGGGGACACCCTCTGCTTTTCCAAGGAGATAGAAAGATAAGTAGATAAAAAGTGTAATACAGCTCCTGTTTCTTCAGTTGGAAGATTGAAAAAAATATTTATGGTGATTATTCCTTCCAAGCTGCTTTATACAATATAAAGAAGGAGAGAAAGGGTAATGTTATTCTTAAATTCCATTTCCATGTCACCTTTAGCTGCAGTATTTGAGACCAACCAGTTCCAAACCCCAGCAGTGGCAGGGAATATATTCAGGATGTTTTCCATGCATGTGTAAGTATGATGGTTTTTTAGATGCTGTGACACAATTTGTACTCAGCAGACCTTTCCCAGGTGAAACCACAGCTCAAAAGGTGTTGTCCCCTCATGGAAAAGTCAGCCCTGATCCTACTGATCAGGCCATGCTTGCCCTAAAAAAGTGACATGGCATTCAGCCAAGTCACTGGTACACACAGGGACTCACTGACAGATCCTGGCAATTGTGAACATAGCCCAAGCCAGAATTAGAAGACAAGAACAGAAGATTAAGCTCCTATCAAGAGGTAATTAAAGCCAGGAAATAATGATGACAATCACAGCGAATCAATTGGTATGGGGATGTTTGCCCAACAAATGTCATTATAGGCAGAAGCAGGAATTACTATCCATCAGCAGAAATATTCCATCAAATTGCTGTGAATGACCCGATCAGGTAATTAAAAGGACATTCCAACCCCGCTGCATTATTTGCTGTTAATCATGATTGCTCATATCCATATCTTTGCTCAAATAATTGCTTCTGATAAGGCTGCGGATTTATAGGGGTCCCCGAGAGGAGCAGGCAGTGGAGCATCAGCTGCGAGCCGGGAGCGACCAGGGTTGGTGAGTCCCAGCTGGGATGGGTGGGCTGCACGGGCTGTCTTTCCCCCTCTCTCACTTTGGGGAGTGGATTTCAGACCTCTGTGATGCCTCGCTGAGCCATTGCCTTGAGGCCATCCATGTCCTGAGCAGTAGTGCTGGATTATGGGGGTTTCCCTCCTCAGGGCTCCCAGACTGGCTTGGGGCATGGTTCTTACAGCTAAAGGTCCCAGCTGGTTGGAGTTTGCTGTCCTTGAAAACCACCATCAATGCAGAGGAAATTAACAGCTTGGAAGTATCTTAAGAAGGTTAAACAGCCCTTCGGTGATGACATTGGAGATCTACCTGCTCCTTGTGCTCTGACTAATCTTAAATTTAAGATTAGTCAGAGCACAACAATGCAATCATTGTTGATAAGCAGAAGTTCCCCAACAGCCATCACTGCTCCTGGGAACTTCAGCAAGCAAATATGGTCTACTCAAGGAAGACAAAATTATGTTCATAAAGAGAAAAGAGAAGTTCATCACTGGATTAGCAGCTAGAACGGTTTTGAAGAGAGGGGAATCTCTGGAGCCAGAGATGGGATTTTAAATGGTCTCTTAAATATGGTGTTCCCAGAGAAATGCCAGCTCAGGGCAGGCCAAATGCTGAGGTGAGATCGTAGGGGTCAAGGCATTGTGTGACAGGTGTTGGGCAGTTGGAAGGACAGGCTCAGGATCCAGGTTTCCCTTGCCCAAGGATGCTCTGGTTTTGTGGAGTCTGCCATGTTTGAACTCCAGTAAGAGGCTGATCTTTGAAATGTCCTCCTTGTTTTACTATTCCATCCCCTCAAAGCTGGATCAGGCTGGAAAACACAACACTAAAGCTCAAAGTGTGTGTGAGATGAAGCTTATAGCTCTGTCATCCTCTCATCTGTTTGCTCTGCAGCCCCCATTAAATATTTGCCCTCTGGTTTACAGTGAATACATTTCTGTATAAATCCCTCACTCTTGTCCTTTCTCCTTGTGCCTCTTCTCATCTTGCAGCACCTCCAGAGCAGAAAACCGTCCCAGAAGGGTGGCTAGAAAGTGTTCAGAATTCTCTGACAGTCCTTTCATGTTCTTTGTACTGCTTAGCTTCAGAATAAAGTAAAAACCGAGCGGGAGGACTTTGATTTGGCGTTAGCAAGTGCCATCTGAAAGTTTGCAGGACAGCGATGAAGGTTTGTTTCTTTGCCGGAGGAAGGCAAAAAATAAAGAAATGTATTATAAATTACAGGTAGAGCTGCTGTGTGATCCTTGAGGAAGGATGAGCACTGGGAATAAAGGGGGAAAACATGCAACGGCTTTTGATAAACAAAATGTACTTTTCTTTTTATTTTGGTAAGAAAACAAAATAGGAGGGCCTGATGCAACTGCAAATGTCTGTTATTTTGTTTTTCCTTCTTGAAAGACTGGAGGATAGGTGAATATGGGCACACATATGAGCCCTTCCGTTCCTCTATGTGCAGATGAGTTTTATTTAGCACATGTAATTTTTTTTGTCTGAAAGCCCCTCACAGATGTCTCCAGGTGTTTATCTCTGCTGGCAGGAATTCCTGCCTGATTTAATTACAGTGGTGGTGTTTCCACAGCCCTGTCTCTGTGGGGCATGTGAACTTCACCAGGCACACACCAAGGTCACTTGTCCTGCTGCTCACAAAACCTTGTGATTTATTTCAGGAGAGAACATGGTTTCTATGATGACAACTCTGTGGCAAGTAATTATTCCCATGATTGTCCTGTCTCACTTCTCAGCATCTCTGTCATCCCAGGAGAGGTAAGTATTTCCTGGGACTCTGCTTCCTTTTTCTCCATGGTTTTTGTTCAAAGAGCCTCCTAGTCGTAAACCCAGCCTTTTCGCTTCCTTCCTGAACTTGTGTTTGCTTGCTTGTAGATCTTTTTCTTCCCTAAATGGATTTAGCTAAATTAGTGCAAATACTGTGTGTTTTCTTGCTTAAAAACGGGATCATTAATTTGACTTAATTCAGGAGAAAATTTGTGACCCCGAAACAAAATGCAATTACAAAGACATGTTTGAGTCTGTTTTTCTGCTGTGCACTTACACAGCCTGAGAGAGGTGAAAGTTTCTGTTTCCAATAGCCGGGTCCCATGAAAACATAACCAGAAATAGCCAGCCCTGTAAGTTCACCAAGTTCATCAAGGGAGTGATCTGCAAGGGCTGGTCTTTGCTGCCCTTATCTAAGTGTTCCTCAGCTTTGTGTCTCTCTCTGGGTGTTTGTTTAATACGTCTCCAGCTTCTAGCCCTACTCTTTTGTGCTGAATCAGCAATAACCCCACATTTCCACATCCTTGTGGCAAGGTGATTACATCAGTAAAAGCAAGGGCAGGTCGTTTTCCTGGGAGATGTATAACAAAGCTATTTTTTAAACTCCTGTAAGATTTTCCCTTGTTCCGTTAAACTTTGCCAAAGCGGCACAAATTCTTGCCCATGTGTGTTTGGGACTCTCTTGCCTTGAGCCAGCAGTGTTTAATGCCTGTTCTTGTGTGGTTTTAAACCATTCCTCTTGACCCCTTTCCCTGTTCCAACCTGCAGGACAGAGCGCCACGCAGACGGGCTCTTCCACAGCGAGCTCAGCAAGATGAACGGCAACGCCTACGTGCAGCAGCTGGTCAAGCACCTGGTGGGCCTCAAGGACAGGTGAGGACCGGCCACATCCACCCTCCTGCGGCAGGGAAGTCTCCAGCGGGACACGGGATCCCTGCTCTGAGGGGCTGCCTGTGGAGCTGAGCTCTCCAGCTGCAGAGCCAGCCCAGGCACTGGCTGCCCAAGATGACGAGGGGAAGGGGAGGGATACAGGGCTCCTTAGCGTGGGAGGAGAGGCATTGCCGTGCCTGGTGCTGAGTCCCGTGTGCTGGGAGGAGCAGCTGCTGTCCCGTGTTGTCCTTGTGCAGGTCCCAGAGGCACTCGGATGGGCTGTTCACCAGTGAGTACAGCAAGATGAGAGGCAACGCCCAGGTTCAGAAATTCATCCAAAACCTCATGGGCCGCAAGCGCAGGTGAGAGGAAACCTCTGGTGTCCCAGTCCCCTGCTGGGGCTCTCACTGCCACACTGGGCCAGCAGCCCCCACTGAGGCCACGTCTGTGAGCACAGCAGCAGATAAAACAAATGTTGCTCTGCAGTGGTGGTGGTTACACTATTGGTGGTTTGGGGTTTTTAATTATGATTAATTTTCTTTATCTAAACCAGCTCTCCTGGCCCGATCAACCCAGACGTGCAGGGGAGAGAGGGAGTAAACGCCCCTGAGGAACTTTGCTTTCTCTGGTTGTACCAGAGCTTTCTGAACACCAGGTAGGTGGGAGAGATTGGTCACCTCTGTGGCCCTGAGCCCCACAATACTGAAGCCAAAAGAGGACTTTTATGAATGGCCATAGAAAAGTCAGTTGTTAAGATTAGTAAAACCCAGGGATAGCAAAATAATATCTTTTCCTAACCATTTCCTAAGAGGTGTCATTCTGGATTGAAGCAATTATTCATCCTATTAGGAAATCTGATCTAATGGTTAAAATCAAAAGAAAGCCTTTGCTACCCTGTCTGGATTCAGCTGCTGATTCAAACACACACCTAAGGATGGGTTGTCCCAGCACATGGATATTGTCTTTTCCTAGTTCCCAACAACTTTTCCTTAGACATCTCACTCTTAAATCACTCAAATTAGGAGGAATAAGCTGGCCCTCTTGTGTCCACAATGGGGGTGAAACATCACAGTGACTTTGTGGAATGCCTGGCAGTAGGCAGCCATGATCCCTCTGTCATGCACCTACTCCTTGGAGTCATCCTTGAATGTCACAAGGTGGCCTCGTCACACTTTCTGCAGTCCGTGCTCCTGGGAATAATGAACTATCCCTCATTTTTCCCTTCCCACAGCCGCTCAGACAGAGATGCCAGGGAGGCTGCTGCCATTACCAGCCACTACGTTTGCCCCTTCTCGAAGCAGTTGGTTGCAGACATGAAGGAAGACACAGATGATTCTGAATGAAGGTGAAGGGAAAGAAACAGCCAAGGAGACAGCTTTGGACATGCATGGCCTTGAAAATAAACGGGGAAGCTCTTGCTTAGTAAAAACTCTTGAGATAGGCAAATAAATAAAAATAATCCTGGAAAGCAGTCAAAAGCCAATGAAACCTCTGAGATTATCCGAAGTGAAATCTATGTGGGTGTGAACTGCGGTCAGTAGATGGAGCCTGAGTGAAGCACATCCCTTCGACTCTGTGCTGGCATCTGGCGGCCTGCTGGTGATCCCAAATAAAGATGGTTAGCTGTGCCTGTGCCTCGGCTGCTCTTTGGGAAACTGGAATAAGAGTGGTTCCCTTACGAGGTCTTGGATCATTAGGAATGCAGGGGAGGAGCATTTTGCCAGGATTTCCCTACATGAGGCATAGTGGGACACGTGGCTGGGAGTGGGGAGTGCCTACAGTCCAGCTGTGCACAGAGGTCAGAATCAGGGCTCCATGTAGCAGGATCAAAGCCAGGTGTTGGGTTTTATGGCAAAGAAATGTTCTGAGAGCTACACAACAGAGATACTCACTGTAAAAGTTGTTTCCTCTCCATTCTTCCCTCGGAGTTGGTGGCCCAGCTCTGTCAGAGCCACTAAAGACAAAGCTCCATGAGGAATAATTTGTTCCGAACACTTAATGAGGTTTATGTGCTGCCCCTGTGCCACACAGGCAGATTGCCCTCCTTTGATGGAACAGCCACTCCAGCTTTCCTGTAAAACCAACAGATTTTGGCAAGCAGCTCTAAAATAAGGATCTTCAGCTGCAATCCTGTGCTGAGTGCAGCCCTGCCCAGCCCATCCTGCTCCAGCAGTTTTCACCATCTATGATGGACATGACACCTGCAAAAGGAGTGGTTCCCACTCAAATGCTCACCTAAGCACCATTGCCTTACTGAGGAGCTGAACAAACCTTGGCAGTTGTTTGTTTTGGTCCATAGGAAGTCTCTTCTAGAAAAGATTCCTTTTGGAATACTGTTGGAAGGAGTGTTGACAGCCTGAACTTCTTTAAGCCACTAATAACCACCTGGCCGAGGTGCAGCATCTAAGAACTTCCTGAAATCAGAAAGAATTTTAAAAGATCAGTGAGAGCAGAAGACCCCTGAAAACTTCAGGAAGCTGCTGAAATTCAAATAGTTGAATATTTCCAGGTGTGGAATCTCCTGGAAGGAGATTCTGGGAAGCATCTCTACGAGGAGCAGCCACTGGTAGAAGGAGATATGTTTTCCCTACAAAGTTGCTGGGCATTCCCTGGGCTGCAACTGAGCCTTGTCACTGCTGGGATCCACTTGCTCACCTTGTGGGATACAGGCTGCATCTCTGGCATATCAGAAACCAAATTTGCCCCCTTCCCACTGGGAGAGGCTGAAGTACACCGGCAACTTCCCAAGTACCCTCCCTTGTCCTTCATGCTCAGCTGGGCAGGGGCTTGGCTCTGAGTTCTGAACTGCTTCAAATATATCCTTGTTTTCACAGAGAGTTTAGGATAGGAAAGACACAAGGAAAAAAGAAGCAGCAGGAATTTATGCGTCATCGTGTTCCATGACTGGTAAATCCTTCAATAAGTCATCCAATGGGGCAAAGAGGCAAAGGTTGAACCACGGCAATCCACAGCCAGCTGGTGTTTCCTGAGGCCATAAAGTGGTGAACGCAGACAAGGGCACAGGGAGGAACAGGGAGAAGATCGGCTCAGTTGGAAACAGGGATTTTTCAGCAACTGGCAGCTCACCATGGCTATTCCCCACTGGCTCCTCATGTCTGCGCTCTTCCTGCTGCCCCTCTTGGCACAGGTTTCAACACAGGAACCAGGTAAGCTCTTGCACGAGGTCCATATCTCTGAGGAATGTCTCCCGTGGGAGGGGGTGGCCCTGTTACAGGTGAGAAGTTGCTATGCTCCGAGACAGCTTTGTTCCACAATTTGTGACCACAGGTCTCACCCAACTCCTTCACAGTGTGAGTCCTTGGGCAATTTTGCAACTTGTTTGTGTGTTTTTCCAGGATGTTCTGTCGATAACAGCCAACCGGGCGTTCCTGAAAATGCGTGTCCTTACCTGGTGACCACCATCCATGTGGAGCCAGGTTTCACCCTAACAATTGATCCCAATTTCCCCGATGGCCATTTCTTCACCATTGAGGGCTCCGAGCTGCAGCTGACAACGTGTGTGGACTATGAGGTAAGCCTTTAGCTGGCAGGCTGTAAGGATGGGATGGATAATGCTGGGATGAAAAGAGTTTGAACCTGGAGTCTTGGGCTTCCAGGGATTCTTAACCTGTTTCTAAAGGAATTAAATTATTTCAGTTGTGTGAGTTTAGGGAAAACAAAAAAGATGGAGAGAGACCATTTATAAGGGCCAGGAATGACAGGATAAGGGGGAGTGACCTCAAACTGCCTAGAGGGCAGGGTTAGATGGGATATTGGGAAGAAATCCTTCCCTGTGAGGCTGCTGAGGTCCTGACACAGGTTACCCAGAGAAGCTGTGGCTGGCACATCCCTGAAAGTGTCCAAGGCCAGGCTGGACAGGGCTTGGACCAACCTGGGATAGTGTAAGGGGTCCCTTCCTGTGGCAGGGCGTTGGAATGAGATGAGCTTTAAGGTCCTTTCCAACCCAAATCATTCTAGGATTCTGTCATCTTGTGTAAAGCAGAAAGGCAGTATAAAAGGTCATTGTGTTCACTTAGGTTGTTGCTAAATTATTTTAGCTCCCTGGAGTGCTCTGTACACAGCCACGGGCATCCTTAAGTTCCCTTTCAAGGTAAAAACCCACATTTACTTGAGCAAAGAACAATGGCCAGAGTTAACACCCCGCAGGTGCCGCTGTACTTGCTGCATAGGATGTTTCTGATTTTTCAATTTTAAAAGAAATCTGTTTGAATTCACCTGAGGTGAAAGAGAATGGCAGATGAGCTCTGCCAGTATCTTACAGGAATTGCAGGGAGAGGGCCTGGAAAGTGGGGCTGCTTTGATATCATCATAAACAAGATCCCATCATTAAGGAAAGAAAGGAAAAGTTAGATACACCAGAAAATAAAATAAAACCCAGCAGTGTTTCTGATTCAGCAAGGTATGCATTTGGCTCATTTGCTTTAGCCAGAGTTTGTACTCTTGGGCTGCTTCTACAGTGGGTGGGTTTGTTTTTCATGCAGGAAGACCCCGTGCTGCTGGTGTACCTGACCTGCAAGGACCCGGCTGGCCAGGTGAGTGCTCTCCCAACGCTGAGCCCTGGGACAAGGCACTGCAGGCAGTACGTGCTTCCCTCTGCTCTTCCTAATCCCCACCCCGGGACGGGGAGATGTCCTCCTTGTGGACAGACGCACTGCTCTCAGTCACAGAGAGCGCCAAGGCTCTGCCAGCATGGAGGAGGTGGGAGCAAGCCCACAATCCCACCACAGGATGTGGGCTGGTTGCAAACCTCAGCCCCATCCAGCCCCCATTCTTACACCATCCCTTCTGGTCACTCTGCAAAGCAGGATCAGCCCCAGCAGTCTATTTTTGTCTTTGATTCTTTGATTTGCCCATTCTGCAGAGTGATTCTTTGGAAATCCTGGTCACAGTTCTGAACGAGAATGACAACAGCCCAGTGTTTGCACAGCCAAACCTCACCAGGACTGTCCCAGAGGTAAGGGGTTTTTGGAAAGGAAGAGGGCACTGCCTCACTGAGCACTGTGGGACTGAGGAAGGGTCAGCAGGGAGAGGACTTCAATCCATTTCACACAGACAAGAACCACAACAACGTGTTTTTTTTCAGGATACAAAAGTGGACACAGCCATTGTAGCCCGTGAAGAATTAAGTGCTACTGATGCTGACCTGGACACCATCTACTATGAACTCACCACCACAGTGCAGGTGAGCATCTCTGGGGACAAACAGTAGCTCTGGAGAAGCTGGATTCAGAAGAGCCCCAGCTTTGAGGAGAAGGTCACTGCATTTTGCTCTCTCATCTTTTACAAAGCCCAAACATCTATTTGGTTAGCAGAACAGAGCCATCAATGCTGCACGTATTGAATTCTCTTATTGCTCACACTTTTAATGCACTGTACAGATTAAACTTTCATCTAGGATATTCAGAGCCATATGACTCAGGGGAGTCTTGTTGGGATGATCTGTAAACATATCAAGAGACCTTTGTACCTCAGGGAACTCGAAATTGCACAGAGTCTGATGAGGAGAGGAGTCCTTGCCCTAATTGCCAGCAACAGCACAGGAAATGGATTGTGCACACAGTGAAACTAATGCCAGCCTAGACTGCAAGGGCTGGTTGTAAACTAAAATCGAAAGCAAATTCAAGAGAAAAACCAAATGTATGTTTGCATTTTTGAAAATCATTGTGGAGAGAGCAAACAGTGCCTCCGTTATCTGCATATCCCCAGGGAATTTAAGTTTCTGTGAACAGAAACCAACACTTTTTCAGCTCTGGGACCAGATTTTGCATTCACATTGGTGTAAATCCAGAAAAATTTAGAAATTCAGAGGCATAAGATTAAAGCAGAACCAAAGCAAGTGCAGAAGGTTACAGAGTAAAACACAACATATGATACTTCAACTTGGCTTTACAGTTTCTTTCAAAGTCCAGCTGTGTTAGGCTAAGGTGGGTGATCCTGACAGGTCTCAAAGGCTGAGCCATGTTTGACCTGTTTTGCGCATGGAAGTGAGACTGCTTGGCTGTTAGGGACCCAAAATCAAGGATTGTTGGCAACCTATTTATGTAGGAAATAAACGAGGTGATAGATTTCATCCAGAAGCTGCTGAGCAGGTGGGCAGGAAAAGCAGGGGGTGTGGGAGAGGAAACTCACAAGACCAAACCTTTCTGGCAAGCCAGGCAACTCCAGTGTGCAGTACCAAAGATTAAGTAGATCGGACATTCCCACATTGCCCCTCATCCAGATCCTCAGGATTAAAGGTCCAGTTGGGATGACAAACACAGCAAAGAGCAGGATTTGGAATGTGTCTGGGAGTGAGCCTGCTATAGGATATTTCCTTTTCCCTTGCCAGGACACAGATGGTTATTTTGCCATAAGAGGAGTTAATAACCCAGAAATCTATTTACAAAAAGCATTGGACTATGACAAATTTAATTCGACAACATTGCTCTTGTATGCGAGGGTAAGTGGCTTGGGAAGAACAGAATGCCTCGTTTGCCTGGTCCCTCTTACCTGAAGGGTGAGTCTGGATGGGAGATCTCTGTCATCGCAGGAGGGAGGATGGGGACTGGGGGTGGTGCATTTGGAGCAGCCTTTCCCTCTCCATAATTCCAGTGACAGACCTGCAGTCAGCCCACCTTTGTCACCAGAACAAGATAACCCACTGCTTTAGCTACTCTCACATAAATTGCTAATCAAACAGAATGGAGTGACATGGGCTAAAGGGCCTCAGGCCACTGCTTTTGGCAGATGGGCCTTTGTTTTGGCAGTGAAACTTGTGTCTCACCAGTGTGCTTTTCCTTGGGGGCAGGACAGGCCTGTGACCAGCTCTGACCCCACCAAAACGGCCACTGCAACAATAACCATCGTCATTGAGCAGAGTGACACCCGGGCACCCTGGTTCCTGCCCTGCACCTTCCTCCACGGGGACACCAGCGTCTGCATCAGCAGCCCCTACTCCGGCAGGGTCAACATCTCCGAGATGTCGGTGAGCAGGAGGGCTCAGGCAGCGCCCCTGGGGCTGTTCCCAGTGGGGAGTAATTTCCATGAGCTCATGCTGGTCTCCAGTTATAATGCAGATGGTTCAACAGAACAGGGAGCCTTCATCATCCCCCCACCCTTAGCAGCACTGCTGCTCTCTGCTCCTACAGCACATCACGGGAGAGGCAAGAGCTGGAACACCAGCTCAGGACTGTCCCACCTCTTCCCTGTCACCTCCCAGCAATAAATCCTGTTCTGCTCAGGCAGAGCCACTGGATCTACACTGGTATGGGAAAGCTCCTATCGCTGATCCAGTGCTGGCTCGTGGTGTGCGATTGTTTGCCTTGTTGTTGCAGACGGACCCGCTCCTCCTGGAGCCAGGACCCATCTATGCCGTTGACCCTGACTACACCATCAGTGACAGGATCGTGTACAGTATTGTTGGGGGTGAGTAGACCTTGCCACCTTCCACGAGGGACATTGCTCATGTCTCCCGTGGTACCTGCCAAGAGCACTTGATGGAGGACCTGGGATTTGCACCCCTGTTTCTGCCACAAAAACATAACTAGAGATACAGAACATTGTGGATTAAGTAAAAGAAACAGACTGTACAGAGAGGAAGAAAAAAAAGAATTACAGTCCCACAAACCGATCTTGGTGAAATCTGTTTCAAAAGGACTTTGGGTTTTTTGCAAGGTGAGACGTGTTTTATCTTTAAGCTTTTAGATGTGATTTTGTCAATCTGATCATGCTACTTTTGTTCAGTCTTTGAGCTGCACCTAAAATTCCCACATTATCGGCCTAATTTCCATTCATTGCCGAGAACTATGTTTTTATTCCTCAGCACATTGCCACTATCTTGTCTGCCCTGTTTTAGTCTTGATTCCAAAAGGATCAAGGCAAAGATCATATTGGTCAAGTGGAGTGTTCCTCCCCCTTTATCTATTATGCCTCATGGCACCACAGCTGTGAATATCCTCCTGATATCAAATGTATTAAAGAACCTTAAATTCCACTGGCATTTGGATGAAGTTTGGCCTCCCTCCCCACAGTCGAGGACTCAGGTCCTTGTCAAAAGAGAGCCCACGGTGTCTCAGGGTGAGGAAGAGAACTAAAAATTCTGCTTATGTTACAACAAATATCCAATATAGGTACTTTTGTGATTCCCACACAGATGCAGGAATCTGATTCCTACCTGTACATAAATATAATGTTTGTGTCTAGACTCCCTTTGCAGTCAGTAGAGAGAAATAAGCATTCCCAGAGCAAAATGGGAACTGGATGGAGATTTTCAGTCCTCAAATTGCACCAGAGGCTCTGGGCATTTATCTTACTTTAGACTGGCAATATGTGGGCCTAGGCACCGGAAATGCAAAGCTTTGTTGTCCTACCTCATTTAACTGGGTTCACACACATCTAATGTGTTTCTCTGCATCCCTGGCCAGCGCTCCCAGCCCTTAGAGCAGCCAAGCAGGCAAGGAAAACGGCCTTTTTCCTTGAGTAAATGGTATTTACCCAAGGAAAATACTTTGAGGGTATTTTCACTAAGATGTGGAAAGTATTGTCATTAAGATGTGGGAGAATGAGTCTGTGAGCTCCAGGTCACTTTATGAAGTAATCTGATGGTTGAATGGTCTTTGCATTTTTTCTAGGGAATACAGATGAAGTGTTCTCAGTGGATGCAGACACAGGGAATCTAACCATGAACAAAATAGTGACTTCCCCAGATTCCTTCCTGCTGCAGGTTATGGTAAGTGACGACATTACAGCCAGCCACCCAGCACAGCTGGATTTCTAGGAAGCAGCAGCCTGGGTGTGACAGGAATCAATGACCTTAATAATAACTCAGTTACTCCCTTTCTTTTGAAGGGTCGGTGTTTGACCCATGTTTTGCACCAACCCACATGCAAAGCTCCTGCAGCAGTTGAGAGTTTCACCTCAGGTGTGGGTAGTGACAGCAAGGGAAACTCACCTTGGGGACATTCTGATGAGTTGGGAATTGCAACGGGCTTCGGATGGAGCGTGTCCTTTCATGTCCCATCAGGGGCAGGAGAAATCTGACATCTCTCTCTCTTTTTCTCCAGGCCACCCAGGCCAGCAACATAAGGAAATATTCCATAGCCAGTGTAGAGATCAAGGTCATCAGTAAAAGTAATTATCCACCCTACTTTGAGAAGGGGGTCTACAATGGGACAGTGTTTGTTGGGCTGCCCCAGAGAAGCTTCGTCTACCAAGCTGGAGATCCTTCCACCCCCCTGGTGATAATGGCAATGGATGAGGATTTCCCTGATGTAAGAAACTGAAAGTGCTCTGTGTTCTGTCTCTCTGCTTTGGTCCTCTAGTTTTCCATATTATATTCCCTTGGAAATTCCACAGAGAACAGAACCTCTGATGGTATGATGTAATGGGGAGAAGCTGCTGGATTTCCCTCTTTCAAAGCCAGTCCCACACACATCACTTGCATAGGTGTGTTTTGCTTGGGCAAGTGCTAAAGTTACTAACACAAGCTCAGTTAAGACTTGGGATTTTTTTTTAATGTTTTTGTGATACATTCTTGACCTCTGAGCAAGAAGGTGAACACGGTTGAGTTCAACCTTTCTCACCTGCTCAATCCAGGTTTATTTATTGCTCTCCACACCTGCTCATACCTCAGGTGTTTTGGACAAGTCCTGCCAAGGGGTTGTTGGGAAGATGCATGCGAAGCACGGTGTGGTTTGATCACCCACTCTCTGGCTTTTCAGAAAGTCAACCCCAACATCAAGTACTATCTCAAAAACAGCACCGATTTCATCGCAACCAGGGACGGGCTCATCTTGACCAACGTGGTGCTGCAGTCCCCAGGAACTGTGACCATCCAGGTAGGGCAGCTTTCATGGGTATTTTGTCAGGGGTGTGGAAAGATGGAAGAATTCAAGTACTGCTTTTGCTTGAGTCAAAGGAAGCAGTCAATACCTTTAGATTTGTAAGAAACTGGATGTTTCCTTTGTCCCTGTGCCTGCCTAAGGCTTGTCTGAACCAGCCTGGCCACAGCACTGCTGGAGCTCCACAGGCAGGGCACAGAGAGGTGCCCACACCTGCTGCTCCTGCCCCGCACTGCCTCAGAACCTGCGCTCTGCACTGTGCTGGGAGCTGAACACAGAGCAGGGAAGTGGCTCAGCTCATCCCTTCCCAGGGCAGGGAATCTTCAGAGCTCTTCTTCCGCTGTGACCAGGCTGTCCAGCCACAGTGAAGGGCTGTGGTGAGGATCAGGACAAGGCACTTTGTCCTCAAAGGGCCCCCCATAGACTCTGAGAGTGAGCTGGAGATCCGGAAGTCCCTAAGCCGTCTCTTTCCCATGTTCCCATAGGCTGTTGGAAAAGATGTGTTGAGCCTGCAGGAGGCAAGTACCATAATTGTGGTGGAGGTCATCCTTGCCACAGGTAGGCTGGCAGTCTGTTTTCTGCTCTGTGGAGTTGACTGGGGAGTCTTTTCTACTTCTGTGGCAAACTGGCCATGATGGGTCACGTGCTGAAATCTGTGGGCCTGGGCTGAGGCCAACCCCAACCCTACAGGAGGTTCTGTGGTAGCTTTAAGAGAGAAAACACCCCAACAACATCCTCACAGTGTAGTCACCACAGGCTTCGAAGAGCCTCCCGAGACTTTAAGTGATACAGTGTATTGTAGTGTCTTTTCTTGTTGTTCCAAAGCTAAATCTGGGGTTGGTTCATGCTGGGGAATAACCCAGGAAGTCTTAGCATGACAAAGGAGACCTCGGTACATCACTGCTTCTTTTTAGCCAAACACAGAGAAAACTGCAATGTTCTTGCCTGTCTTAGGCAGAGCAGAGGGCAGCTGGCACGCCCCAAAGCCAGGCTTGTCCATGAGCCAAGGCATTTTCTACTCAGGTCAGGTCGGGCTCTTTTAAACCAGGATTTTATGGTCTTACGGGAGAAACAGCCCATGAGTAACAAGATAGACATGAGGCTTCATGTGTAACCCTCCAGCTACTCTTTAACCTTGTTGATGTAAAAATAGCTCACACTTCCATACAGCTGAGAAATTACTCTTAAATTGGTCTTATAAATAAATTAGGTTTGAAGTTCATGGAAGCTCTTATGCTGTGGGTTGAGATGAACCAATATCATGCATTTTCATCTCAGAATAGGCAGACAATGCCCAGACTCCACTGGATTCTACATGATGATGTGTGATTGAAGTTCCATCACTTCACCCTCTCATCACCACCATTGTGGGGTGGGAAAAACAAGTGGGCTCCTGGGTGTAAATTTGGATTCCATAAAGATAGTGTGACTTCACAGCTAAAAACCACCTAAACCCCATTTCAGGGCACAGCCCAGCTCAGCATAAAACTAGCCCAGGTGTCAGCACACAGAGCTGCAAATGCTCCAAGCATGTACCAACACTTCTGGGCAACTTTGAAATGTTGCCCTTGCTGCTTAAGCCACACGAAGCAATGGTGCTGTCGAATATGCAGAATTACACAGCTCTGTGACTCACTGTGGGCTGTGGCTCCCCAGGAGACAGGATTAAGCAGCAAAAATTCCCTGAGGTCCTAAATCCTTGCCAACGTGTTAATGATAAACTGAGGGTGGAAACAAACACGGAGGGGATACTCCAATTCCATTACCATAAACAGGTCAGCAGGAGAACAAAACCTTGTTTCAGTAATCATTAATGAGAGTCATTTACACTACAAAATGAAGCTGGAAAACTTAAAAGAATCCCACCTCAGTCACCACCAAGGAAAGCTGAGAATGGTACTGTCTTTCCAATGTGGTGTCGATCTCTGTACAAATACCTGAGACTGACCAGTGGCTGGAAGCTGAAGCTGCCCCTGACCAGGCTGGGGAATATTGCTACAGCTACAAAAGGGCAGGAAAGCATTTCTTGTCCTGGGGACTTCCTAATGCTTTTTCTATTTCCTATTCTGCTTTTTATTGTTTATTTTGATGTGGTCATTTGTATAGCAGGGGATGTCCCAGACAAAAGGAAGCTTTTAATTTTCACACACAGACGTACAAACAAACCTCATTTTTGCATTCTGGTGTAAAAGGGTGAAGTGGGAAAGTCAAAGACTTAAATAGCTTTACTCCATGTAGCATCTGCTTGCCTGATGCAGTCAGGTATTTATTAACTTAGTTAAATCACGGGGTAAAAGTCACTGTCCTGTAAATGGCTGTATTTCCACTTCATGGAATTTATTGGAAATTATAATATTCTGTGTAATAAAAAAAGAATCTCTGCTTTTAGGACAGCAAAAAAAAGATTTTCTGTGGTATCAGCTATATCACTGTCACATTCTGCAGCACGGGATGCTTCCTTGCCCTTCAAAACTTGGTTGGAGCTTCTCCCACAGTGAAGGGTTGTGTTGGAAATGCTGGCTGCCAGTTTTAGGCTTTGTAACACTGCTTTGTTTTCCTCACAGCTGTAACGCCCTCTGACAAGATGTATTCTGCTCAGGACATGGCTGTGTTAGGGGGCACCTTAGCAGCACTGCTGTTAATTGCCTTAGTCTTCCTTGGAGTGCTGGTATGGAAATCCAGTCGATGGTATGGAAAACCTGTCAAATACCTGATGAAGAAAAAGGTAAGTGCCTTGTTTGTACCTGAACTTCTAAGAATTAGAAAGTGGGATGGATCTGAGGAGGCTTTAAAGTATGGATGGGCTGCCCAAGTCCTACACATTTGTGTGAAGGTGATGAATCACTCCCAAGACAAAGTTTGCAGAGGTGACATCATTTTGATGGTGTTTGCTGCTGTTCTTTCTGCTCCTGAGGCTGGAACTGTGTGGTGGATGATGAGCAGACATGGTAAGGAGAGCACCACAGCTCCATGGAGCACAAAATCTGGGATGGACGTGGCACACATCAGGGGCGGTTTCTGAAAAACAGAGGTATAAACCACTGTTCATACTCCACAGTGAAAGGAGAAGAGGGTCCCTTCAAACCTGATCCCAAAGCCTGGGCTCAAACACTTGTCTGCACCTGAGCTATGTGATTTTGGACCTCTCAGGTCCCTGGCAAATTGGTCACTTGAGAGTTTAGGGTGTAATTAATCTGACTAGGTGTTGATCTGTGCCATAGACTGGGCCTGCCAGGAGCCTGGACCTGAGTGCAGAGCACATATCTCAGGTGAGTAACAAAAGTCCTTCACCCTGACTGAGGGAAATCCCACTGCAGAGTGGGGTTGGTACAAATCAGTGTGTGGTGCTGGTGCTCAGCCCTCCTATAAAACTTACCTGAGAAAACTCCAGAAATGGAGCCAATAAAAAAGATCTGCTCCAGGGATCTGCATCTTTCCCTGGCTTCCGATAGATTTAACTGCAAATCCAGCTGAACTTTCCTGAGCAGGAGCTCAGTCGCTGCAGCCACCCCTTCCTTCCTACCCCCCTTTTCTTTTCCTGCCACTGCAATCACAATGTGTCTCTCCTCCTGTAGCTCTCCAAGGAGATCTCTGGGGGTTACCAGAACGAATATTACCGGGAAGATGAACAGCCAGCTGTGAGCACCAAGCAGCATGAGACACCAGAAACCAGCAGTGTCCAGGCAGAGACTCCTGTGCCAGAGCAGCCAGCACTTGCCTTGCCCTCCTCCAGTGCAGAGGAAACGGAGAGTCTCCCAATGGGCTCCATAGCTTCCACTGTCATCTTCGACCAGGAAGGGGAAGAGGAAGAAAAGGAAGAAGAGGCTGGACAGGAGAAAGAAGTGAAGTCAATCCTCAAGACAGACAGGCACGTGGCAGATGATGGCTACAAAGCTGTGTGGTTTAAGACTGATGTGGACCCCGAGGCTGGAGAGAGGGTTGAAGTGATTGAGGACAATGCAGCAGATAATGATGGTGATGATGACAGTGACCAATATCTGCAGAAGAATGAGGAGGAGGAGGAGGAAGAAGGTTCTGACACAGACGGTCACCACCAAGGGCTGGGAGTGTCCTTTGCCTCAGAGAGCTCGTCACCCCCCACAGCAGAGGTGACAGTCAACATGTCTCACACAGGAGCAAGGACAGATGACTCTGAGATATAATGGAATTGGGTACATACCCCCAAAAAATGGGGCAATCTCAGCTTCTTTGCTGACATGAAGCCCATCTTTCTGCTCAGGGGGAAAGCTGGAATGCAGTAGGGTGAGGTTATCTGTCCTGCTTGTCTGAATGCGGCAAATAAGGCCAGAAGAGATTACAGCTAATTTAACCCTTTAGTGAGACCTTGGAATATCACTTAGGATTTTCAGGGTGAAGCATTTCGTCTTTCCACCTTCCTGCCTGTTCCCCCTGAGTCCCTTGACATAACCTTTTCCAAACTGGCTGCAGGTACAGCAGAGCTGTAGCTGACCTGGCCTGGCAGCAGCGAGCCCAGCTCACAGGAGCAGTTTAGCTGCACAGTCCAGTGTTGTTTGGCTCTTCCCTTTAGGGTGTTGCCGCTGGGTGCCAGCAGGTCCCTCTGAGCCTGCAGGTGCTCCTGTGACTATGCAGGATCTGACTTCAGGGCTTGGCCCTGCTCTGTGTTCCCAGCACAAGCAGCTGGAATGTGCCACCAGGTCCCAGTCCTGCCAGCCAGGAGGTTCCATGCTCAGGACCTGCTGTTTCCTTTGTCACTGGTAAACAGGGACTGATCACATGTTCTTTACTGAAGGACTTTGTCATCAATTTTCTACGTCATAAACCCACTAATTATGCAGTACAGTAGCTGTCTGTCTGCTATCTGTCAGGCAAAAGAACTCCTGAGGTACTGTCTTCAAGTGCCGAGTCAGCACTCTGTTTCCAGGTAGCAGAGGGAAGGAAATATTTGATGGTCTTGTCTAGGTTTGCACCTCCCATGAACCAATCTCTTCCCCCAGCTGGCAGCCAAAAGCTGGGCGGGTTTCCACCGGCTGAGAGCAAGGCTGTGTGCATTTGCATCTTCTGATCATCAGCACAAGATTTGTGCTTCTCCTGGGGAAAGAAACCAAAGAGTGACTGCTGGGATCTGTAGGTACACCAGAGCACAAATGATTCCCAGGGACACGTGTGGAATTGGTGGTTGCTGTTGTTGTGAGGAGAACTAATAAAACTTGGCAGCAGGCAGAGCTCAGCTGCTTCCGGATATTGCCTCTTAAAGCCTCCAGATCCTGTGTTCTTGACTCCTGTCTTTTTTGCAAGAAATGAAGAAAAATACGTAAGGAACAAGAAGAAAATTTAACCTTTTAAGTTCAAGTCCATGTGAGCTTGCACTCCATCTGGTTGGGCTGGTTTTTCTGCTGAGGCTGGGAAGGGTGACAAATTTTTACATCATTGTACAACAATCATGTTCATTTATAACCATCTGAAGGAGAAAGAAAAATGTACTGATAAAAATGTTTTTAGAAAATTGGATCAACTTAAGTGTTTTTTGATGGTAAATAAATATCTAAGTACCTTGAAAATCTCATCCTTACACTCCAAAGATACTCAAGTGCTTCTGGAAGTTTAACTCTACAGGTAGATTTAAGAAATCTCTTTCACCCCATCCCCAGTCAAGCTCTGTTTTGTATTTCTGTAGCAGCTTAGAATGATACTTTTTTAATATTTGTAATGCAGAGCTATAAACAGCTGGTCAACAAATCTGCAGGGGGAGGAAGAGCAGTTTCAGTGTGGCCGTGGTAAGGGTGGATTTGAGGTTTCACAGGTGGCAGTGACACAGCTGCCAAGGGAGAGGATCCTCACGGCTTTCCAGCTCTGAGCACCCTCTCCTGATGTAACACAGACCTGGCATGTGCCTGTTTCTCCTTCATTTTGGGCTCTACAAGGAAAAGAAGCCACATCCCCTCTCAGCTGACGGGGGAAACTCTAAAGCTGAATTGAAACCAGCAGGTGCAAGCAGGGAATTGGAAAAAAAATCAAGCAAATACAGACATTTTACCTGCAGGAAGTAATGGAAACAGACAAAAAAATCCCCAGGCGTTTGAAAATTCATTTCTGCTCAAATTCTGTCCCCATTTAGAACTGAATAACCTCAAAGATTTCATCAAGTCTCATTGGCATAACGGACAGCAAATGCATCCTTTTGGTTTTTTTGCTTCTGAGAGAAAAATGCTTTTGGCACATGGCTTGCCAGAGCGCGGAGGACACTTGTTGGTTTAGTTTTGAAGGGTGGAGACCTTTCTGTTTGTATGTGGGATAGCAGAATGATCTAGCATTTATAAACTTCCAAATGATGAATAGTCAGACACAAAAGACCTGTTTTAACCTCATTCCCCTTAGACATTGAGCAGCCTTAATTCTTTTTCCTTCAAAAAATAAGAAGTCAATTCAATTTTATTCTGGTTTGTGCATTTTATTTTTTCATGAGTTGCTTGCTGAGTCCTCATGGAAATAAAGCTGACCTCAGCAGTAAATGGAAACTTAAACAGAATCAACTCCATCACACAGGTTTTAAGCAAATTATGGCCTTTCCTTTTTATAAATACATATTTTATCCAATCAACAATAACAGCAGTTCACCATCAAATTCCAAGGAACAAATTTTGAGCTATAGCAGCAACTGAGGCTGCGGAAATGACGCAGCAGTAATACTTGGATAGAAATTGTATTCCTGTGCTCTTTTTGCACAGAGATGTTGCTGTAATGAAGGACAGAGATTGGAGGGGGTTTTTTAACAGCAGGCAGCTGTGTCATTGCAGATCCCAAAAAACCCATTGAAGGGGAGATCATCGCTCATGCTTCCACCAC
>VYZT01048391.1:0-12971 GCA_013400735.1 Pomatostomus ruficeps
CTCGGTGCCGCCCCAGAACGCACTGCAGCAAAAGAGTGTTGTTCCCAATCCCAGTCCCTGATGAATGCTGCTCATCACTGCTTCCCCTTTGGACATCGAGCCGTTAACCACAAGTCCTAGAGTGTGACCACCCAGCCCATTCCTTATCCACCAAGCCCTCTAGTCAGCAAATCCATGTCTTTTCAGTTTCGAGACAAGGATGACACACAGGACAGTGCCAAATGCTTTGCACAAGTCCAGGTAGATGATGTCAGTTGCTCTTCTCTTATCCGCCAATTCTATAACCATGTCATGGAAGGTCACCAAATTTGTTAGGCGCAATTTTCCCTCAGTGACATACTGGCTGTCACTAAACATCTCTTTATTTTCCATATGTCTTAGAGCAGTTTCCAGGAGGTCTTGCCAAACACCAAGATCAGACTAACTGGTCTTTAGATACTTTTCCACATTTTAAAAAATGAATGTTATGTTACCACTTTTGCAGATTGTGAGAACTTCACCAGACTGCCAAGACTTCTCAAATATGGTGTTTAGTGGCTTAGTCACTTCATCTGCCATTTCCCTTGGGACACACAGTTGCATCTCATCAGGTCCCATGGACTTGTGCAACTTCAGGTTCCTTAGAGGGTCCTAGAATTGATCTTCTCCTGTACTGGGTGATGCTTCATTCTCCTAGTCCCTGCCTTGCCTTCTGTGACCTGGGTGGCATGGCTGGGGCATTTGTCTGAAGACTAAGGCAGAAAAGTCATTCAATACCTCAATCTTCTCCACCTTGGTAACCAGGCCTCCTGTTTCCTTTCAGAAGGAGACAACATTTTCCCTAGTGTTTCTTTTATCACTGACATACCTGTAGAAACTTTTCTTATTATCATTGACATCCCTAATGAGATCTAATTCTCACAGGGCTTAAGCTTTCCTAACCCGATCCCTGGCTGCTTTGAGCAATTTTTTCTGCATTCCTCCCAGGCTACCTGCCCCTGTCCCACCCTCCATAGGCTTCCTTTGTGTGCTGAGTTTGTCACAAAATTCTTGTTTGTCCATATGTCAGGCCTCTTGGCATTTTTGCTTGACTTCCTCTTCATTGGGATGCAATGTTCCTGAGCTTGGAGGAGATGATCTTTGAACATTAACCAGATTTCTTGGGGTCCTCTTCCCCCAAGGTCTTTATCCCATGGTAATTTACCAAGCAGATTCCTGAAGAAGCTAAAGTCTGTTCTCTTCATGTTCAGAGTAGTGAGTGTGCTGTGCACCTTCCTTACTGCCCTAAGGACCTTGATCTCCTCCATTTGATGTCCTCAGAGGAGACATTAAGTAATGGTTATTGTGAAGTAGTTATTTCAGATGGCTACCAGTGTTACAGCTACCAAATCTACTCTTATCCAGTGCACATTCCTCTCCTTTTTCAGTAGGTGATCACCTCAGCTTCTCTCTGTTCTCTTTTCTTCTTTCTAGCAATTTCCCCATCCCCTAATTGTTTTAGATTACTTTTTCCTCATCAGCTTTTTCTAAGTCTTAATTATAGAAAGAATTCTACAAGACTTTTATTTCGCATTCAAGGCAACTTGCACAACCAAAAGAAGCAAAATCTGTGAGAACAGACAAATAGAAAGACAAAGATTTTGCTTAGCTGTCTTAATGATCTGTGATGTCAGTGTCAAAAATATGAGGAGCAGTGACATAACTAACTAAAGCAATGTTCTGTTTTGAAGGTTTGGTCTGACATATGATCCTTCAGAAAAAAACAAAACGGATTTAAACAGAAAATAAAGTTCAGATGACACAGATGGGGCATAAACCACAATACATTGTTTCTTTCTAATTTGGGCAATTGATCTCATAGCTACGTCTTCCCAATAACAGGGAAAACGAACGTGGAAAATTACCATCATCTTGTATTCCTCATTGGTGAAGACTGCGACTCCATCTTGGAAGGAGTCATGGGAATATAGAACTGTAAGAATCTGAAAAACAAGATGTAAATGAATGACTAGGAGCTGAATAAAAAGATGAGACAAGCTATATGAATTCAGATTAAAGGTCTGTTGTGGTAACACAGACTCTTTGCCATGGGAATTTTCTCTTCTTCTTCCTGTGTTTTATAAATAAAGATAAAGTTTAGATGTTATTGAAACAGACTCTGAAGAGATGGGCAGTTCTAACCTGGCCAATCGGCCTAGGGGTAGGTTTTGAATTGACCCAATCCGGACGACTTTTGAAAAGTCTATATAAGTTTTACAATTAAATAATAAATTCAGATTCACGCCACATTCCATCGTCTTGGTTTCTTCACTCGGCTAGTGGTTCAACAGCGACAGTCTGTTTTGCTTAGTAGCCTTTCTCCACCAGTGGCCTTTTGAATGGGCTTTCTCTTTCTTTAAGGTCTTTGTTCCTGTTCCACAGCTACCTCTGCCTTCTTTTGATCCTGATTGATGATGGACTTCTAGCTCTTTTACTGGAATAATAGCAGTCAGGTTGCCCTCAATGCCATTCATGGTCATGTAGACATTTCTCATATCACAGTGACTTGTAACCACAGACTGGCCGTCTGTGTTGCAAAGCCAATTGCCAACAGGAACCCTGTATAGCTGCATAGATAATGTTTCCTTCTTTATGTTTAAGCTGGCTTCAGACAGCACTTTAGGGGGCAGGAGGGAAAGCTGCTCTCACAGTGTGAAGCCAGACAATGAAGAAGAAATCACTGTCTAGAACCTGACATTCCCAAGTTTTGTTAGTATTTATTGCATCTGAATTGTTTCACACCCTTGCTTCTTTTGTCTTTCATGTGGTCGTATGTCATGTAATCCACCTGTCCTGGTTAATAATAATTACTAGAAGACACTTCTTTCTCACAGCCTCTTTTCTTACTGACTCTGAAACAATATATGCGGGGCAGGGAATACTCCTTGTTACTTTTTATAATATGATTGTGGGTGCTGGCCACCCTACTCTTTCTGATCACAGCCCTAAAGGACAAAGCTAATACACAAAAAATATTCATTTACAAGAAGCAGATTTTATAAAACAAAGCAGAGCAAATGAAAAATAGCAAAAGGAAACATCATTGGGGGCCTCTTTCACAAAAAACCCCCCAAAACAAAACAAAAAAACCTTAAACCCAAAAACATAACAGGATAAGGAAAAAAACCACTGATACAACTTTGAGAACAACTAGAGTGGTATATGTGCTAAACCTTTCTATCTTCCTTAAGTTTGTAAGAAACAGATGTTTTCTTACACAGTGATGCTATAAGAACAGTTCAGTGTCTGAGCACTCAACCTCTACACAAGTTTATAATTTGCTAAAGAGCAATTATTGTATTAAATTCCCCGCTTTCTAACAAATTTTTGTATTTTCACTAAAATATAAAAAATAAAATAAACTTTTGAAGAGGTTTTGACATTAATACAGCTTTCTTTTGTTCCAGAAATAAAGAAAATCAGAAATGTTTTCAGGCACATCAAGTGAGATTTCTTGGGACACAGAAAGGAAAATCTCAGAAAACCTCTTTTACACATTTAATTTTAACCTAAAAAGAAACAGTTAAAAACATTCTTATAAGTTTGGGTAGTTGTTTTTTTTTTTAATTTCACAGAGCTATCAGATGATGCTAGCATACATTCTTGAAGTATGCTCAAATTGCAGTAATTTACACCAGCTGACAAGATGATCCAGTGTTCTGGAAATCTGATTCAACTTTTTCGTGTCCACAGCAAAGATTTGTCCACAAAAATACATTTTCTTGACATTTTCTAGTCCTTCAATACACCTAAAAATAGAAGCAAAAATAACACATTCAGACTTTATGATAATATCTGTGCTGGTAATTTTAAGAAAAATAAGTACGTATTAATTGTTCCCTTCAGTTGCGAACTTGAGATTTCATGAACAAATTACAATATAAATATACCTTGTTTAGCACCTCATTCTTTCCCTGGTATAAAGATTTATGGATGTCATCAGAGCTAGGATTATTGTGGTTACATTGTTCTGAAATTGACTTTATACAACAATTTCACATTTTGGAGTTCTCCCATATTAGCTGGGCCTCAAAACATTAATGCACAGGGTAATCAGTGGAAAAGAAATTAAAGATGTATTTTGGCTTCTCCTAGCTTGTATGAACTTGGTATTTATAAAGCCCTTTGTTTTTCAGCAAGAGATGCCTTCCCAGCAGTCCTCATACTGGAAAAGAAAAACATCCACAATCCAAATGCACTGGCACTGTCATCTCTCTTCAACTATTAATGGGGTGTGTTACTTAAAAATTCTGTTAAATTGATAGAATTTATAAAAGCCAGTGTTTCCTTAATAAACATCATCACTTTCTGTTTCAGGCTGTCAGCAGGTAGCTAAGTAAAAATTATCTTGTGCTGGTAGCAATGGTGTTTGGTAGGGGCAAGTGGCTGGGGCAGCTACATGATCTTTGGTTGCTTCATGGAACAGAGAAGTGAATAACAAAAGCTTATTTAAGGACTACATTTGTCACTTCAGTGCTCAGCAGCTCCTGCCACCACTGACCACAATTTCTTATCCAATTTATGCTCCATGGTGATTCAAAATGCTTTTTAAAAACCTACGGGTATTTTGGTGTGAGTATGTCTGTAGCACAGTAAAATTAGTGTCAGTAGTGCTGGAAAATTGGATATTAACTGAACTCTCATATCAACGGATGCAGGATTTCTCAGTTAAATGAAGCAACCTATTTTCTTTATTCCTAATGAATGTAAATAAATTTTCTTTGTGTTGTACAATTTCTATTATATTGAGTGCATGTTAATGAACAGTGTGGTTTTTATTGAGTCATGAGTTGGAAGAGTGCTTTTCCTTCTCTTTAAAATTTTCTTTTCCAGAGTCAGTCACAAACTAGTTTCTGTTTGAACTTTCTCTAGAGTTTACCAGATGTTGTGTTTGGATTCCATGTTACTGTGTTGTGTTCAGTGGAGTTCACAGATGGGTTTTTCACTGAACTAATGAAAACTTAATGAAATCCATATATGTATTTAACATTTGAGAATACAGTATAATATAATGCTTTCTGTTGCTGTTTGTCACTCACACTTAAATTGGCAGGACAAACGCAATTCTGTAAGAGACACTGTGAGTTTGCCAGCAGACAGAAGGTTTTGCTTGTCTTCTTTCCTACTATGTGCCCCTTGCTATCTTGTGGCAGTAGATAACTCCACTTTCAGTGGTGCCTAGGTTTTCATTCTGTTTCAGCTAGTAAAATAGTAAAACAGACGATCAGATAAGAGGTGTGTTCAAAAGCATGTGTCAACAGAGTTGGTTAAACTGGAGGGTTCCTGATTTCAAGAACAGAAATCAGTGAGGAACTGAAAAAAAACCCAACTAACCCCAAATATTTTAATCAGTTTCTGTTAAATGGCAGTAGTGGACAGATAACCCCAAACACTATACTTCCTGCTGTCAGGTGTGTGAGTATTTGACAGGCACAGAGGGCTTTGCAATATGAAGTCTAATCTAAGTCCATTTTCAAATGATGTTCCCCAGAGGGTGATAGTGTTCAAAGCATGCAAGAATGGAATACACCCTCTCCAAGGTTGTGGGCAATACTATATCATGGGGAGCAGCCAGCATGGAGGAGCTGAAGACAGACAGGTCTGGACAGGCTAAAGAAATGGGCAGAGAACAACCTCATGTAATTAAAAAGAAATTAATACAAAGTCCTGCATCTGGGATAGAATAACTCCAGCAGTGCAGGCTGGGATCTGCTTGGGGAAAAATCAGCTTTGTAGAAGATGTGCTGGATTCCCCGCAGCCAGCAAGTCAAGCACTAATCAGCAGTCAACATTTGCAACAAAAAAGGCTAATGTAGTACTGAACTATGTGAGCGAGAGTGTAGCTAGCAGGTGGGAAAAATGATTTGTTTATTTCCCTGTAGTCAGCCCTTGTGAGCTACTTGGAAAAGTGTCCAGGTTTGGACTCCTCAGTGCAAAAAAAGACATTGACAAACTGGAGGGTCCAGGGCAAGGCAATAGTGCAAATTAGGAGGTGTAACACGTACAGAGAGATTGAAACAGCTGGGTTTGTGCTTCTTTGGAGAAGACAAGGTTAAAAAAGAAATCTTAACATTAACCTCATCTGTCTAAGAGGAGATTTATAGAGAAGATAAAGCCAGGCTCTTATTGAAAAGGCATAGCAAAATAATGAGGGACAAATTGCAAATTCCAGTTAGCTATTGGTAAATAATTTTTTATAATGTCAAGAGCTGAAATGGATCACCTATAGAGGTTGTAGAACCTCCATCCTTAATGATCATTGCAATGCAATTGGAAGTGACTGGGCAACCTGGTCTAATTAAGTGGGCCCAGCTCCAAATCTGGACCTGCTTCAGAACTTCTTTCTGGATCCTATCGTAATGATTCTGTAGTTAAGTTTAGGTCTTTTGAATGCCTTGTAGTGACACTTTCCTTTTTACAAGAAAATATTTATACCAAGAAAATAATAATTAAAGTCGCTACTAGTAATTTTCCTCTCCCCTATCTCCAAAGGTACTTTGAATCCTCTTTATGGAGGAAGGCAGTGTTTTGAAAGCAGACTAATGACTTAAAGTTTTAAAAGGAAGATTCTTTCAACATGAAAGTCTTTGGAAAATTCTGGAACAGAATACTCACAAACTATCCAAGTAACGAAAATGGTGGATCCAGTAATCATAATGAACAAAACACATCACTTCTTTTCTAAAATACTCACGTATCAATTGTATTATCCTTTCACTAATGGTAAAAGGAATTTCTGCATGTAGTCTTGGGATTGTGACCCTGTAACATAGAGCTGCAGCTGTTTTCCTTTGCTCTATTACTGAAGATGGACTCTGGGCAGGAAAAAACAGCTGTATCACTTTCTTGCCTCAGCATAAAAAATAAAAAGGAAATTTTTTCTTCTAGGAAGATATACTTGAGGAAGTTTTGTAACAGATACTTTTCCCACAGGAAAATGGGGATTTATGAGCACCTGGCTTCCTAACTTCTTGGCCACTCATGTGACAGAGTCTTACAGTGCAGCTCCTCTAAGTTCCCTGGTCCCATCAGGCAGATGCAGGCAGCCACAGACCAGGGCACTTCCCTGTTCCCAGGCTCCAGTGCTCCTCAGCAGGCTGTTCCAGAGTGAGGGAGCCTGGAGACCACAATGGATTTCAGAAACATGGACATGTTCCTCTAGTGGAAACAGAGTTTGGTTTTTCATTCTCCCCCACTCCCCCAAACTTTTCAAAACATAAAATCTTTTGCAGAAATTAAGTTAAGCTTCCCAGCCAGGTGGGTGTCTGTGCTGAAGATCCATCCAGTCTTGACTAAGCTTTTCAGTCTGGTCACAGGGAACATAGTAGTGGCTGTGTAACCTAGGAACACTCTCCTAAGGCAGAGCTGGCTTCAGATTTTCTGAAGAAATGGGCAGTTAGCATCCCACAGATGGTACAGGTATCAGAAAACCGCTTTCTTTTATTTTTTAAAAAAACTAATGACTTCATAATACATTCATCCAGCAATGACTCATGGAAAGACAAGACAATTTGAGAAAAATAATGAAAGTAAATGAATATTACATTTGTGTTTCATTCCCTGAAGAAAACATATGTTCTCCATGTTCTCTGCTCATGGAAGTGTGTCTGGGGGAAGTGAGCACATTTGACTCCATCCATATATCAGTGTCTGAACTCGTTCTTTAAAATGTTTGTTACTTTACATTATACCAAGAGTAGCTTCTGGAAATTATTAGGCAGTATAATATATAGTGCAGATGATACTAAATATGATTAACATTTGAATCGTTCCAGTCTGACAAGAATTGCCATAATGAAGAGATAAATATGTGCAATACATAAATCAAGTTCAAACATCAAAATTTTTAGATCTTGGCCCGGTCTAAAGAGAACATGTGTTATTCATACATCTTTGAATTACAGACATGTGTTTGCACACCTCTGAGAAAACAAATGACATTCGCATATCCAGTTTGAATAATGGTATATATTTTTGTCTTTGAACAGGGATTCAATTTGCCTGCAGCATTTTTCCTCTTTCTTTTAATTTGTTTTTCATGTTTGGTATCTAAGTTATTAGGGCCAATGCAGGAAAAGGATACTAGACAAGTGGAGATAAGAGCTTCTTCCCTGAAAAACAAATTCTTTAAAAAGATGAAATAAAAAAATCTCTCATAAGATAAAGATATGGCTGATCAACATAACATCTGAGCAGATCAGTTTCAAACACCCAATTTCAATGCATTAGCTAATTTGCTCTTGATTTTGTGCTTTAAATTGCAAAACAAGGTTCACTGGAATCACCTCTGGAGTGCTTTGTTAGCTGGAAGATGGTGGAAGGTATTGGAGGTGGAGAAAGAAAAGGGCACAAGGGCTGGCATGCTGAGTGGGAAATCTACAGGGGTAGCAGTGCCTGAAGGTTCCTGCTGAAAATGAATGCCTCATTCCTTATTCCAGTTTATTTCCTGAAAGTTGTCTGATTGGAGAGAGGAGGAACTGTATGACACATAGCCCAGTAGAATTTGTTCTCAAGATCTGCATTCAGGCCAGAGGAGGTATTTTTAACTATTCAGGAACTGCTAATGCAGTGACAGTGGATGCTCTGGCTTCCAGGGCATATACCACAGAGAATAGACAAGATTTTGTGCTCTCCTGCTGCCAGAAACAGAGTGTTTCCTTCATGGGCCGCTGATTTGTCCCTGTCAGGCATTTGTTAGACTCCTGACAAGGTACAGAGGGGTAGTGTATCCACTCCAGAAACCCCTGCAAATCTGGAAGAACATTATGTCAAAGTGGCTGATGGCTGAGGTTTCATCTCTGTCACTTGGCACTGCGGATTCAGGAGTGCCTGCTGCCTGCCATTGGTCCGCCATTGTCTCAGTTTTGAAGCACTTCAGTGTCAACAGCTCAACAGCTTTATGTTGGCTTCTTTATTCAGATGTGCTGAGTGATCCCCAGCAGGCCCAGGCTCTAGCTTGGACATGGCAGTGAACGGCCCAATTAGCAAAGAGTAATTGCAGAGCTCTCCTTGGTGCTTCTTCTGAGAGCAGAAGCAGAGGATGCCTCATGGGAAGAGACACTCTGATTTGATGTACCTCTACACCTCATACTGATATTATTCCTGTACAAATGCATCCCAATGGGCCCCTGGCCTGAACAGGACCATGTCATTCCCTTAGCTCCTGGCTGACATTCATGCCAGCTCTGCCTTTATCTTTATCATAGAAACTATAAGCCTGAAGGACCAGAAAAATAAAATCCTTCATTACTGTACTTCCTTTCCCCTCAGAAAAGAAACAAAACCTAAGCATTATGGGGCATGCTTACATACATTATCTGCCCATCAAAAGCATTTCAGAGAGCCCCATAAGTTATTATGTTACACAGAAAGTGTGGCTGGTTTGATGCTATCTCTCCACTTCAACTGCAAATTTTTTTCTGTATGTATAATATGTTCATGGCAATTACATGAACATGAAAACCAAGACAATCATCAGTAGATAAGATTTAAAATTTTAGCATTAATCAGCTCCTATTTCTGGCCCTTTAAAAGTATTCGGAGTGCCTTCTCTTTTTTTGATTTATTTTTATTTCCTTCAAAAACTTGGCTGTGATATTTTCCACTTAAAGCAGTGGCAGAGTGAAAGTGCTGCCCATGGTTAATCTCCTATTCTTGGTCATCATGTTTGCTGGTTCCCAGCTCACTCGGAGCCAGCTTACTGGCTGGCCTAATGAGATTTCCAGACCTGAGTCCTCTCCTTGTAGTGGCTGTCCCTCACACACCCTCAGAGCTCCCAGAAAGCATGCCAGAGAAGGGGTTGCCCTTCGGAGAAGCTTATCAGAGAAGGATTTTAAGGAGGAAGATGAATCAGTACTTCCCTGGTCTTTAGAGGAAGGCAATGACCTCTCTGTCTCCAGGGACCTCTCTATTTCTCAGCTCAAGCACTAATCATTGGTCTCAGTTTCAGCACTGAAGCTGTCATTTGAAAGATGTTTGGGCAGCATAATCAAATAAACCCTAAAACATATTTTCCTGTGCCAGATTTGGACTTTGAAAATATGTGTATTGAGAAATTAGACTGATGATGTGCCAATTCACCATTATATAGAGACACATCCAAAAACTCAAAATTATGAGTCTGTGAGGATTTGTGAGATTATGAGAAACAGGCAGCAGCAAAAGAGGTACTGATTTTCCATATTGCCTTCAAAACCTTTTATAAAGAGATTTGAAAGGAATTATACATTCTCAAATTAATGTACCTTTTACCAAACTAAATAACCTATTCCTGGGATTTAAAGACAGACATTATTTGTCATTAAATGATAATAAAAAAAAATTAAAAATCTGAAGAGCCTATGCTTACTCCAAACTCAAAAGACACTTCAGTTTTCTACCAGTGGAACAAACACATGTCTTAGGTTTTATTGCTTTATCCCTCCTAAAGATTTTATGTGGATTTAACAGACTTCACTCACCAAGCAGCCTTACAAAAGATGACACCTTGATATCTGGTGATTTACTTCAACAACTACAAACTCTTAAATCACAGCTGAATCTGACCTGGCACAAAGGAAACAAATAAATCCCCACAGCCATTTTAGTCAACATTAATAATATTAACCCGTGATTGTCCAGAAACACAAACTACATATTTTCAGAAAGAGTAAGCTGAAACTCAAACTCATGATTTATCTAGTCAATGAAAGAGTCACAAAAGTGACAGAACATCAAGAATATGTTACTTTCATGCTCATGTAGCACAACAGACATGTAGCCAAAGAAATTATATTTTTAACCTGCAAAGGCCCTTTGTAATTTGCTGAATGTCTATTTGCATATTCTTCATGTTAACAGCACCATAAATTAGAGCTGACACTTTTGCTGCAGCCTGTGCTGGTTTTTCCTATATGCTTGAAATAGTGACAAAATATCATAAAGACCCACATTTTCTTTCTAATGACTGTGCTCAATTTCAGCTTTCCAACAAATTGTTAACTCTGCAAGGTTCAGTCTCTCTAATTTTCCAGTGACTACTTCAAAGAAAGAAATCTGCTCTCAGTTGTCCTCATTGTTACTTCTTTAAATTATTAGAAGTAAAATATTGACATCTTTCAGAAAAAAAAAAGAAAAAGTTTGAGAAAAAGTGATAACAGAGTATCCGTTAGTAACACTAAATAAAATAAGGCACTAATGGGAGATATCTTACGGAGTTAAAATTTACTTGCCTTTTTAGACCTTTGTGGTCTTTTAAGGATTATTTCACTTTCTAAAAACTATAGATCCCTGATAACAGCTCCTCAGCTCTATAGTATTAAAGAGCTTGTCTGAAGAATGATAGGCTCCTAGAAGCAGACGAGGGGACATTTTTGCCCATGAACAAATTCACACAAAGGATTTTCCACTGCATAAACTGTGGCCATAGCAAAGTTTTTGGAGAGAGTAGGGAAAAGTACTTCATTAAGTTTTTCTAGAAGGTCTTAGAAACCTTATGAGTCTTACAGTCAGTCAGGGGGAGCTTATTTTCAATGGTTGCTCCACCCTATTATGTATAGACTTATACATGAATTTGCAGCATTTGTAAAGAAAGCTGCATTTTTTATCTCCTCTGCATTCCTGTAACATATCTGCATCTCTTCTGAAGTCTCAGTCTCTAAAACTGAAAATTGTTTTCCAACCAATGTCATACCAACCTTGAAGACAGGAAAATATTAACTTCTTTATCTTATATATGATAGTCTTACCTTTGCCCTGTTTTGAGATAAATCACATTTTTGATGCGTTGAACCCAAATATAGGTGTATATATATATGTATATGTGTGTGTGTGTGTGTGTGTGTGTATGTAAGTGGGTGCCAAATTACATTTATTAACCTCATGTTAGACAGGAAGGGTAAACTTCCTTTTGTGTGGTGCTGCTGACAGCATTGCTACAGCAAAAAGGGCTGTACTTTGTAGAGTATAGATAGTTTTTTAGTCTGGACATTCTTATCTGCAGACTCAGTGGAGAGTCAAGTAAGTGGATCAGAGTATAAGGGACATTTCCTTCAACAGATGCTTTTCAGAGTGAACACATCAGAAGTAAAGTGGCTGTGTTTGACACTGCCCCAGAGAATGAGACTGGAAGTGATAAACACCGAACTTTCTTCATTTCTCTCTTGTGATTTGGCCACAAAGGATCTATAATTCAGATTTATCACTTCTCACTCTTTTCACATTAAGAATTTGCCTTTTCTAATGTAAATAAGGCCACATAGTCTCCCTGTTATTTTAAGGGAGATGAAGTTTACACTGACTCGCAAAGAAAGTAGGGGCACAAGCCTCTACAAGGCAAAATAGCACATGAAATTCAGTGCCATGTTGAAATGATTATTGGAATTTTTCCTAAAAATATATCAATATACTTTAAACATTACAAACATGAGGATAGCATTGAATCAAACCGATATCATTTAGTTTTGTACATGTAGCTGAGTTCAGTTGAGAATCTTCCAGTGCCTTCAGAAAGGATGTCAAAATATACTCCAGCATTTACCACATGAGCTACTTTGATTTGGGCCTTTTACGTATATAGTGAAAATAAATCTAACTGCTATATTTGCAACATCTGTTTAGAGAGCATGATTGTTAAATCTTTTCAGTACAGGGAAGCTGGACTGTGATAAGTTAGATAATTACTTATAACAGGACCACCTGAGACACTTGTAACCTGAGAGTCAAGGGAGGGATTGAAGTGACCTCAAGTATAATTGCAGTTCTAAGGGTAAGATGTAGGCATCTAGCTCCCCATAGAATAAGTGGAAAGCAGCAAGCACCCCTACATTATTTTGTGGATCTTTGGCTAAATATCTACCATAATTACAACTGAGAGCATGAACACCCCTTCTGAAGAGAATACAAATGTGTAGTATGACCAAAGTTCACACTGGAAGGATTTTGGAAGCTAAACTGAACCAACAGAAAAGGTCAAA
>VYZT01048391.1:13586-24384 GCA_013400735.1 Pomatostomus ruficeps
GCAATGGAGAAAGTTTTAGCCAGGATTTTTGCCACCTTTGCTCTTTTCCAGCCAGGACCTTAAAGCCAAGAGAATTTGGAGTTGTTCTAGACTACTTGTGTCTTTGGATGTATAAAACTGAGTTTTATAGTGGCATATCTTTCAGCCAGGAATGCAAATTGTGATCTTGGGTTCAGAAACTCTCTGGAGACTTCTTCAAACTCTTGCTGCTATGGTAGTTAGAAAACAGGCAAATGCTTAAGTAATAGTCCAAGGGACAGCCTGTCCTCAAAATCACTGCTGCCAATGTGACTTCATTTACCCAAGCCTAGATTTCTTCTCCAAGAGAGAGATAACAAAATTCAAAGACAGCAGATAAACACTACAGTCTATACGTCAACAATTATCTTGAAGATCACAAAATTTATTGCTTTTTGAATATCTAGTCAAGCCTGACAGTTTTAAAATACTGAAAAAAATACTTTTACGTAGTACACTGGATAGATCTTCCCAAGTCCAAATCATTTTTCTGATGATATCAGCAAACAAAATCTGCTAAAGAACTAGTAGACAGACACTGTCAAAGAGTGATTTATCTTTTCCTCACAGAGACATCCACTCAAGGTGCTTGTGTCTTTTCTTTGACTAAAAGAAATCTACAGCCAAAACCTGAATTTAGGCAATGAACTTCAGGTCTGAGGTACGTCTTTCCACTACGCCTGAAGGTGCTGATGCAAAAAGATCATAACACTGCCTTCATGTTCTCATGTCTTGCATATATCTGTGTTTTCGTATTTGAGTTCTCAATGTCTTTATTGCTTATGTCAGGTTCTGTGAAAAAAACTTGGTTTTCTTCATCTATTCTAAACAAACAGAAACAATAGCATAATTTTTTTACCTTTACCTGGTTTTCCCAGGTATTTTGTTTTCATCCTAAATTACTTTTTTCTTAGAGAAATTAAGCCTTAAATTTGGAAAAATGCATAATGCTTATCATTAAAAATTGTTAGTTTTAGGATATCCTTGCTCTTCAGGAAAAACTTAAACTGAGCAACTAAATCCTGAGTATGGAGCCATAAACCAATAATGTAATCCAAATAACAAATGTTTTTGAAAAAATCCCAAAAATAGAGAAAAGTGAAGAAAAACTTTCTATAACCATTCAATAAGTATTTTATGAGCTAGAAATGATCTTTTTATTATTATATTATCATTATATTTTTATTACCTTATTCTTATGAGCAATAAATCTGTGTCAGAGTTAACTTCTCAAAGAAGCTGCATCAGTTGAGAAAATTATGATGGATTTAATATAATTTTAATAAATTTGCTGGATGGACTCTAAAAATTTTTGGTGTTTTAAAACACAGTATTAAAAATAGAAAAAAAATTGCAAAGATTTCAGAATATGCATTTTTCTCACTGCAAGGGAATATGACATAGGTGTATCAATGGGAAGATTACTATACTTTAGGTGCATGACATAAAGATGTAATTAGGAAAAAAAAGGCACTTTGGTCAACTATCCAAGCACCAAAACAAGGTGTTATCTACAAAATAGTTTGTGTCCATGGCATGCTTCTTGTATGAACTCATCTGGATTCCTTGATGTACATATGAAAACTTCCTAGGTCCTACCAACCTCTCCAACAACACGAGGAGTTGGAATAAATGGCACTGACCTAGGTGGGCCAACAATACAAGACTTGACTCACTCAACAGTGTAGTTTTTGGACTTGCTGGTTGAGGAACGATGAACTTCACGGTATCAGCATCTGAACTATGATCAAGGACCCTTGCTGAGAAGAACAGGCAATTTGTACTTTTTGGAACTCTTCCCTGGAGCATTTACAGTTTCTTAGATGTTTTTACATTAGTTGTAAAATATGTTCACTGCATATGTTTGGTAGATTTGTACATTTTAACTTAGCACCTGCGATTCTAATCTGGTCTGGGAACATAAAACTTGATTTTTCTGGTGCAGATAATTTCCACCAGAAAGGGTCAGATATTTCTAGTCAACCGCAAAGCTCCTGCGTGTCAGTGCTGAGACACAGGAAGCCACTGGGAAAAAAGCTTTGGCTAGGATGGTATGCTGGGTGCTGTGGGAGACTCAGTCTCCAGGATGTAGGATGCAGGTCAATTAATTCCTCCGTATTTCTGTTTGTTTGATGTCCTACTCACTACCAACATCAGCAACGTGAAAGTGAATGATGAGTGAAAGGCAGCAATGCTGCTCCTCTCTCTGGTTTATACATACACTTGTCTTTTGTTTTAAATTTCACTTCATCTTCCCAAGCCTCTATACAGGCATGTTGTGAAACTAATACTTCTCACCTGGACAGTTAACAGTGTTGCAAAACTTTTAGATGGAACAGAATATCATAGGATACTTACACATTTACATGCTTATTTACACATTTGAAGTGTATTCAGAGTTGTTTGACATGGTACTGCAGACTCCATCTCTTGGCTGTTCAAATCCAGAACATGCTGAAATGCATCACGATTCCTTTCCAGTCTGCTCAGTATGATGCAAGCGTGCAACGGGCCATACACAGAAGCCCAGGAGACATGGCACAGAAAAGGCATAGGCTAATTGTCCTTGGGCCTAGATATCAATTTCTAGATCTGAACTGTTTTTCAGACCTCCAGACCTTGAGTACAGCCATGCTGACATACCTATTTCCATTTGAGGCCACTGCCTCAATAGCCCACACTCTCCTGAGATTTACAAAAAGTACAGTTAATGTTCCAACTTCACAGATAGGGAAGTGAGGTAAAAATCTAAGGTTCTCTGAATCTTTTAGGTATTAACTTTCCACTGTCATGCATGAGCAAAATTGACAGATTATTATATCCTAACTACAGTGTCATGTTCTAGCCAGGACCCACCCTCTCCCCCCCTCATTTCTTTTTCCTATAGCATGTTTTCTCAGGCATAAGAGGTTGGTTTCAGCCCTTTTGTGGCCATTGACTTTGAATTAGGTTTATGAATGCAAAGAAGCTATCTGAAACCTCTCAAAATTTACAGAAGATTCTCCTCTGAATTGAACACCTTGAAGCTGAGATGCAAATACAGTTTTCTACGTGCAGTTCATAAAAGTGCTTCAGCATTCTTATTGTATTTATCTATGGTACATACTCACTCCATACTAACTGCATTCTCCTATTATCTGGAATATATTCATTTTCTTTTTTCACAGAAGAGGAGTAAAAGCTGCTGGAATATCAAATGATTAGAAAAATTCATTCAAACCAAATAAAGCATGAGAAAAACTAAATAAATTTGGCCTTTGCTTTATAGTGAAAGCCCAGCTCACTGAGAGGAGTTAAGATAGGAGGGTTAAGGAGGATGTAATATTCTTATCTTGGAAATACTGACAGCTGTATAACCACCCATGAGAAAATTTCTGCTGTGAATATCCATAACTGTGTGCAGCATCTGATTGTAAGAAACTATAGACTGAAGTAGAAACTTCCCAGAGTCCTTTTCTGTCTGAATTATCCTACAATCCTTCATCCTAGTAATTAAGTAAATTAAAAGGAGGAGCATAAAGGAAATGTGATCATTTGATGGTTATGCTAGCATTACTTACACCATGAATGCACAGAGTGATAAGTCCCGTTCCCACTGACGTCAGTGGGATTCCTGCTTTTAAGCTGATTTTCAATAGTATCTTACTCAGCATGAAAATGAGGAAATGCAAAATGTTGACTCCTGAAAAATGTAGAAATGGAAAAATATGTGGCACAGCAGATTAAGTAGTGATAAAATAGGTTCAGTCCAAAACATCTTAGGTCCTGTAAAAACCTTTTACATTATTACAAAATGTAATACTATTTCCCAAATTAAGCAATATACTTAAAACATTTACCTCAATTACCAATAGCTTTGTCTTTTCTGAATATTGTCTTGTTTTTTTTGAGCTGTATCTCTGAAGAATCATAGATTCTACCTTTCGAAGAAATATTGAAATCTTGCAACAGAAATTGTGGGTTGATACCAGATATCCTGTCTGTATACTCCTGCTACATCTTCTTTCTGCAAATGATATTAAATCACCCATTTCATTTTTTCCTCCTGCAAACAGTTTTAAGTTTAGAGTGATTTTTAACACCAATTCAGCTATAGTACTTCCAGGCTGTTCTTAGTTATGTTGCAATGCCTTTGAAGCTATTTGCTCCCTTGTTCTTGGTCTGAATGTTGAAATCTCATGATGAGCTTTGAAATGTGGACATAAACATTTGCATACCAATACCCAAAGCCTTCCTTTTCCTTATATGGTTCACTACAGCTTGAACTGCATAGAAGCTTTAAGAAATCAGATGTTTTTTCCCTCATGCACTTATACAGTATAGTCCATACGCTCTTCACTCCCAATGCAGAAAGAGCTGGAAGTGGCAACATTGCCAAATGTTACTTTGAAATTACACATCAATGTTCTATCACAGCATGTGATCTATTTTGAGGGGGAATGGAGCTTTTATCCCTATTGCATACCATTAACTGGCAACTGCCAGAGCCATTCTTTGCCAGTGTGGAAATAGGAGTACCAGAATAAAGACAGTCCCACACTCCTGCTCCTTCATGCCTGAGTATAAATACGTGGTCATCTGCAAGTGTCTTGTGGTATGTCCTAGGAAGTCTGTGCTCTCAACACCTGTAAGCAGTCAAATACCACTGTATAAAAGGATTACTTTTCAATAATGTATGTGTCATATTATTTATGATGTAGAAATAGGATTTAAATATGCCCTGAGATTTATGAATAGTTGTTAAAGCAAGAATGTTGCTGAGGTGTTTTTATGTCTGCAACACTCACTGTTCACATATTAAAGAAGATAACTACAATAAAAAGATACAATGAAGAATTTATTTCCCAAGGTGCAGCAGTTTACTGTGGTTTCCATTTCTACTCCCAGAAATACTTGAGGCTAACAAATGTTCCATTCCTGACATTTGCGAAGATAATCTACTTCAGAAAAAGGCAGTATGGTTTTTCAGCTTGTCTTGTGCTCTGGCACAAAGACTACACTTTCCTACTGCAAGGATTTCCAGTTTTAAGAATACAAGGAATGCTTGTGGTTCTGACAGAATTATTATGTTTGCAACAGTGCATCTGTCTTAGAGAGATTAACAGCATGTGAGTTTTGTAAAATGGAATTCACTGAGTTTTGCAATCATATAAAAAACCTTTTACCTTTCAAACTCCCTGGTAAGAGATTCTTATTTTTTTTCATAGAAAGATGTTTCTGATTACATCAAGATCCCTATGGATATCACGTGTAAGATCCATTTAGGATAAACTGTACCATCTTTCAGGAACACTGATGTTGGAAGCTATGTAAGCTCTGCATTTGACAGGCCTGTCATTATTTGAAAGCTTCTTTAACTGGTGTCACTTCAGAGGAATACTTTAAATATGAAAATGCACATCTTCACAGAGTCAGAATACCTGGAAGATACTCCCAAACAGCTGAAGTTAATTTGATGGTTTTTGATAGACAGTTTGCAAATGATATCTGAAATATTACTTATTTCATCCATGTCACAGAAAATGTAAAGTTCACCTTCGTTTAGATGACCAAGACAAACCTTTTCCCTGCTCCAGTTCTTCTTTCTGGAAACATTTTTGTTGAATTCTTTTTTTTTTTTTACCTGACACTCTTCTTCATGTCCAGTTGTCCTACTTTCCTAAAGGATGGAAGGAGCCACTGTCACTTCCGTACAAAAACCTCTCCTTAAGATTTTCCTCTCAGGAATATCTGCAGCCATCTTGAGCCTACTGGGATAAACTAATTTCATAAATGGCCTTTGGCTAAGAAACAACAACAAAGATAAAATAGATCTCTTTTTACAAAATGATGCTATAAAAAGACTGAAAAATAAAGCAGCAGTACCTCAACCAGACTGAAGGTCAGCTTTTCTTTTGCTGCTTAACTTTTCTATCACTGAATACAAACAGAAATGTTGGATGCCTAAGGATTTTCCACAAAGAACAAATGCATTTTTAAGTACATTTGAAAGAAACAGTATATGCTGGCTCAAAGAAAGTACAGTTCTGCCAGCATTCTTTTTCCTCTCTGAGGCAAGTCATGTTCCTGGAAGCACAGAAGTGTCAATTTAGCAAAGGTCACCATGATACACATTTTTGATGTCTCTAGTGATACTCTTGCTCATCACCAGTTAAGACACAAGTGTTTGTCATCATAAAAAGCTAAAAGATCAAATTTAACTTAAGAAAGACCTTGACCTGGAAAGGATTTCTGCTTTTTAGTTTTATCCAAAAAATATGAATGTGCAAAACCTATCAAATACATTTCAATCAAATGTTTGGTTTGGGCTTAAATTTTGTTTCTCATATGTATTACACTATTGTTTACAATTTCTTTTAAACATTCCTAGCTAGTAATGTATTTAACACCCTCCATCATTCTGTGACTAATTATTCTTTTTCCTGGCAATTTTCCGTTTTTTCATTTGTTTCACTTTCCCTGATGTGCACATGGCCAAAATATTCAAACCAGTTTCCTAAAGTCTGCTAAACTTTCAGTGAAATCAGAATATTTTGGTAATTCTATGTGCTCTTTCAAATGGTCAGTGGTTACTTTCTTTGGATACTGAAAGGCCATAGGCAGAACATAAACATTCTAATAGAATAAATACACAATAAATAAACAGACTTAGAGAATCTAGAAAATTGGTTGCATGGGGTCTTCCAATCCATGTCTCGACTGCAGCCAGAAGCATTTATACCTTCATCAGTCCTGGTAAAATATTTGTTTCAATTACTCTTTAGGAGCACCACAACTGCAGGCATTCCCCAGTTTCCCAAGCTCTCCAAGGTGTGCTTCTACTCCTTATAGTAAGCAAATACCCTGATATTTAAACTGATTTTCCATGTTGCAGTGTATCTCATCTGCTGGGAAAATTTATTCAGGCAAATAGGCTTTTCAAGAATTTTGTATTTATAAAATTGTTATTAAATTCTTCCTCCTCTCCTTCAACTTTCAACCCTTGCATGTCAAGTTCTCTAGATATTTTTCCCTTTTTCTGTCTACACTGTTTCTAGTTGGTCTACACTGATGCACACTGAAAGACCTACTAAAAACTAGATATAACTGAGGCCTTACTAATGGTAGTAAAGCAGAAGTTTATTTCATGCATCTTTAAAGCTGTGTTATAAAATATCCTAGAACATTCTTATCTGACGTAGTTCATTCATGTTCAGATTGAGATCTATTCCAGCTGTCCAATTTAATGAAGAACAGCTACTTAAGTAATTGTTCCCCTGTCATATTAGTATTTTTTTGCCTAAGTTATTGCCTTGCACTTATCACAGAGAATTTCATCCCTAATAAATCTCATTCTGTTATTTTAGGCTCCTCATTTTGCCTTTCCTTTTTAAGGGCGTATGTGAGACTAAAGCAAGTATGCCTCTGAGTTATTAATGAAAGAGTGACTTCCAAGACTGGCTGAGAAGACTTCAAGGACTGAAATATTTATTAGTAAGTCTTAGAGTTTCAGATGTTAATTAGATTTTAGCATATCCAAAAGTGACAGAGTAATAACTTGCCCTAATTCATGTCTTTTTGCCTGTAGTTAAGAGCAGTGCTTCCTCTCATAGTTGGATGTCGCCCTTCTAACCTTGCCATTGATTATAATAAAATACTGTTGTGAGCTCTTGGAATGGTTATACTTAAGTTCTGTTTATAATATAAATCTAGGCCAAACTTTTCTTAAGTAGAGTCTCTCATCCTGGGGCCTTGGCATCAGGACCTCTGACTTCCACTAACTGTTTTTTGGCTTCTAACTGAGAGAATTATGATAGATGGGGAGCATTACTAAAAATTAACATGAAGATAAAAAATTGATCTTTTCCCCAAAAATACTTTTTTTCAGGTACACTTCAACACTTACCTAAAAAAAAAAAAATGTGAGGAGGCACCCTTCTTTGCATAATTTTAATAAAATATTTTGATACTTCACTAGTTCCTTCCCAATTTTTCCAAGATCACCCAATTATTCCATTATGGGAAATACCCAGATAAAACACTGTCATGTAAAAGAGAATCCTGTTTACAGATGATCTTCTTCTAGAGACTCCAATTTAAATTCACTTCCTCCCATTGGTTTCTTTGGGCTGAACAATTTCATCAATCTGAATGTTACCTCTATTGTGGAGAAGAGGGTTCACCTTTAGGAGCTATCTTGAAGGTAAGTAACTGTCAATTCCCACAGCTGCCAGAAGAGACCAGAACAATTTTTGGTCAGCAAACTATGTGCTGGAGGTCTGATAAGAACTCAAGTTCTCAGCTTTCAACCACTGTTTTCCCCTTGTTTGCTCTTAACCATTGAGATGCAAAGCTCACAGTGGAATGAGGACAGTTAATGCACCAGAGCTGGAATAAGCGTGGAAATCTTCAGGGTCAGGTCCAATTTTGGATTACAGCACCATACATCTTGCTGGCAAAGGGGTTTTTATAGCATCATTATGATGAAGAGCTGCAGTTTATTTCTCCCACACATCTGAGCATGCCCAACACATTTGAACTATTTAGTTCAAGCAGCTTCCTCAGAAAAGGATGAATAGAGGACTGGAAGTTGGCTGAGTCCCAACATGACCAAGACCATGTAGAAGGTTAGTATGTTCAAGTAATACTTTAGCCTTGTGAACAAGTTCTTATGAGTTCAGTTGTGAAGTTGCTCTCATTCTATTGCATCTGGAAAAATAAATTTGAGGGAAATATTAGGGATGAAAACCTTAAATAAGGCTAAATTTCAAACATAACAAGTGTTATTTCAGAAAGGTGGCTTTTCAAATGGTCCTCTTCCATGAGAATAGTATCTATGATTTCTTGCTGAATCTTGGGAAATTATATGAAAGTTTGCCAAAAAACTCATAAGAAAATAAATATTTTCCCCTGCTTTTTTAAAAAAAGTACACACACAAAACATATTCATTAATCTTAACAAAAATATTTAATTGTACTCTATTTTAACTCAGTGTCCTTAACTTTACATTAAGCCCATTATGCACCTGTGTCATGTTTTGGCTGCAGAAGGAAATATAATTCTTCCAGTTAACTACTGTGGGAAAAATATTTGTTTTCCTGATCATTTTAATGTTTAAATGTTCTAGTTATTTTTAATAAAATTTTGTTCATTTTTACAATCTCAGAAGATTAATGTGGAACTTCTTATGAAAATGCATATTTGTCTGCTGCCTAGATTAGAAGTATTACGGTTATATTTTATAAAGATATATTTACACCTTCAAAGCCAGAAGGAACATCTTTTAATGAACTAGAATAGCATGTTACTAGCCTTCTTTATTGTTTTATTTATTTACAGTTTTATTTAACTACAGAAAGATGTACAAATGTCTTGAAAAAATATATTTATTTACTTCCAAATTAGTAACTTCCTCCAGAATAATATGCAGTGTTGCACATAACACCACTTTTAGAAAAGAATAATATTCAGTGGTTTATTGGTATCACACATTCTCATATACTTCATATTTGTCAGCTACAAAATGAAGCATTATTCAGTATGTGATATTCTATGGCCCATGAATTAGGGTATGGATCCTTCTTGTTCCAGTTTTTCTCCTAGTTTCTAATCTCTAGTTAAAGACATTGGTGAGATGAGTATGTCCCACCACAAGCTACTGAAAAACTGCAATAACTACTTGCTCCTAGAATTGGGATGGAGTTCAAAATCTTAAAGATTCTTCATCAGAACTTATGTTGATCAAGCTCATATTTCTTTGTTCTGATTTTATTATTTATTATTTGTTCACAAAATAAATGTGCTTACATAGCCCTCCAAGTCAACTAAGAATTAACCTAACATACTTGATATTCCCTTTGCTGTCAAATACTTAAGATTCTTGTGCATATTACAATAAAGACGAAATAAATCAGTTACAAACAGACAATCTTGCATCCCGATTGTTACAAGGACCATCAAAGGGAACTGCAAAACCATATGGCCATAAGGCAACTCCAACTAAAGTTAGCCTGTGTGTTGTGTGTTTATGTGAAATTCATCAGGAATGGGACGCAGAGGCGATAGCAGCAGCAGCCCTGTCCTAGCTAGACTGAACCGCACACAAAACCTAATTTCCAGTTTCCCTAGCAGAATCCAATGTCTCATGTTCTCTGGAATGAAAGAAATCCATAAAGGGGTCTCATCTGCAGCTGGTAAGAGCATTCTTTTCACCAAATAATGAGCAAGAACATATCAGATTCTCTTTCCAAAAGGAACATATTTGCCTTTTCCAGAAAATACTTTGTGAGATTCATAATGTGATTTTTCTTTTGTATGAAAGACCAATCTGCTGAACAAATGTGTTCTGCTTATTTGACAAAAATTTAACTGAAATCCTAAAGAAGAAATGAGCAGAAACAAAATCTCAATTATAGGGAAAGGGCAGAGGGAAGAGACTTCCCATTTCCCCCTCTTTTGCTGTGGTGTGAGGCAAACTATCATCTGCTAAGTGCTGAACTGCAGAAAATATGTGTACAGGTTGGCAAAGAAGCTGGGAGTGTCCTGAGGAGGTTTTCAATATGTCCATATGATGTTGACTCCATCACAAGAACAAGCTTGTAAAAGTGGAACCATATCAAAGGGAAAACTACAAGTACAGCTGATGCTGCCTGAGCCTGGTGAAGAGCTGAGATAAAATTTCATATGGTTTGTTTATCTCCACCTAACAAGGGTTACAAGCCTCTAGCATTTGAACAGATATTTTCCACCGTGGCAGGGATGTTAGAGGCCATTCCATGTGTGTGTGGTTTTTCAGCATAA
>VYZT01048394.1:0-34863 GCA_013400735.1 Pomatostomus ruficeps
ATTTATTTATTTATTTACTTATCAGGTAGTGCTGGGGTTTCCTCACTTCTGTGTATTCTGGGTCAGGAAAGAGTTCTCACTGCAACCTGTAAGAATTGTGACAGTATGTCTGAGCAATGATCCAGAAAATCATCAGCTTGTGTCCGTAATTTTTCTGTACCTCTCAAAAGAAGGTGAAAGTGTGATATAATAGCCAGTTATAGGCAACTCAGCTCCTTGGAGAAATTTCTTAGCAGTTATTAGCTATAGCTTTTCTTTATTTCTGGTGCCTAACCTAAAGATGAAAGTTATCATAAATTTAAATACTTACTATGAAAATTCATTAATTCTAATTTGTGCTAATGAATTTTACAGCTTTGGTTATGCATTTCTGAACTTTTCTATTACTTTAAATTAATTTTTAATTGCTCATTGAATAGGTGTCATGTACTGAAAAATAATCCATCCATCTGTCTTACACCCTGTTTTTCTTGTCCTTGTTTATTCTTATCTGATATTCCATTAGTAAACTTAATTTATAATATCAGATTTTTCTTGTGATGTCCTGTTGTAAGGCATGAGAACCCTGCCAGGGTGCCCCAGCCAAGTTATCTTCAGCACCCTTATCAGGGCCTGAGGAATGCAAGCAGTTCTAAATTGGGAACGAAGACGGTGGAAGAGAGAATAACAAAAACAGGTGAAGAGGGACTGCACCATCCTGGACTGAGACCAATCAGGTGTCCTGAAGGGTGCATGCAGGGCGCGTGGACAATGCGGGAGACCCAATCGGGTTGTGCGTGATCGTGTGAACTACAGTTGTAGAAATGCATAAGAATGGAGTAATGTAAACAATAAATGGACTCTTGCGAAATCACATTGATTCGTTGTACGAGGGTCCCGTGCTCCCGCAACGTCCACTGTTATCCCTTTGGCCTTTTGTTTCCTTTGATTACAACTGCAAAGTAAGCATTGCTTTTACTGTTATCTCAGTGACACCTCAGATGCCTGCCTGTATGTTTTATACTAATTAAATCAACAGCAGCAATGTCTGAGCCACTTGGATGATTTCTCAGACACAGATTTCATCTGTCAGCAGCTGCTCGGTCACAAACTTTGAGTCTCTTCTGCCTTCCTTGTGGCTGCATTGCTCACGTTCTCTCTAAAGTCTATAAAAGAAGTTTAAAAGTGCAGCTGTACCTGTCTGCAAGAGAGCCGTGGTGCACAGTGCCACCCTTTCATCCCACTGAGAGGTGATCCCCTCCTTTCTGCCTCTTGAGACTCTTCTCAGTTGATGAAAATGCTGTTTCTAAAGATGTGCTGGTATATCTCATCCTGGAGTATGCCAGCACAAGAGGCAAAGCACAGCCCGTGACAGGGGAAGGTGTGGATAGAGGAGGGGAAAGGAGGGAGGGGTGGCAATGAGGCCTCCCCACTGAAAGGCTGAGACATTCTGGTGTTCAGAATGCAGCACTAGACCCTGGAAGAGTGTGTTTAGCTTGGCCCAGCCTGAGCACTCTGCTAATGCATCCTGCTTCTTGAGGGTCTTCAATGCAAATTGTTCTCTAGTTGGATGGAAAGAGTTTTGATGTTTTCCTTTGATGCCTCAAAATAAAATTAAGCAAATTAGCATAGTAATCTCTACCTGGCAGTTTAGAAAAGTGGAAAATGAAAAATGTATGTCTGGCCAAAAGGAGACAGCCTTGCTAGAAAACGTTTCCAACCTAAGATCAAACTTTAGCTATGTTTGTTAGTGCAAGTGTCTGAGTCCTGATGTGTCTGGTCTGTCCAGTTCACAACTTGGTATAATATCCAAAAAGTCCAATTTATTTTATGTGTAAGAATTAAAGCTGCTGAACTTTTTCCATGTGGTAACATAAGAGTCTCTCTATATATACACATATGCATATACATAGACAGTAGAGTTTAATTCAAAGAGATGAAATTATATGAAATTTGGATTTAAGGGATTAATTCTTGAATTCGTCTTTGAAAGTATCAGCCTGTAGAGAAAATTGTATTTATCACTTTTGTAATCTTTGGTTTGTTTGTTTTTCCTAAGTAACTATTGCTTTCTGATTTTCAAATGTGAACTGTAAAAATTCTTACATAATTGGGTGGAACAAGTCAGAAACAAAAGGTGGAACAAACAGAGGTGAGCATTGCATTTAGCTTGACTGACTTTTTTAACTGAGAGCACCAAGAGAAAATGAAACAACAATCAATGTCTCTGCATGGTAGCTTACACAGCAGCAGACAAATTATCTCCTACCTTTACAAGATCATGTTCTTAATGAATTGTGTTTCAAGGCTCTGACAGAGTTATATTTGGCTTTTTACCTTTTGGGAATAAGCTTAACCAACAACTCCAGCATTCTCATTCTTGGTGCTCGGCTTTGGTGTATGAGCCAGACTACTGGTGTTCTCTTAAAAACCCCCCAACTAATCTTCTACCAACCAACCAACCCCCTGCTCCCAAACTCAGAAGAAAAGCATCAGACCAGTACTTTTGCAGCATCTGAATAATACCATTATATTCCTAGACTGGGAAAACAAGCCACTGGTTTACTATCTAACGAAGATAAAAGTGTGCTGGGTTTCCCAAACTTAGAATCCCTGTACGTATTCCACGCCTTTCTCAGGTACATTTGTGCAGTTGAAACCACTGGAGATTACTCTTGACTTCACTACTCACTGTGTCAATGTCTCCTGAAAGCTTTTCTTCCATACATTTTTTTAACTCAAAATCCAAGTTAGAAAGAGTTTAACTGTAGTGAAGCTTCAGTGGGAACATCTCAAGAAACAGCTCAATTATCCACTGCCCATGTTTCTCCTAGGTCATGGAGAAAGCAAGGTTAGTGCAGCTTATCCTGCAAGGAAGAGGGCTCTAGTGACCCAGGTTGTGCACGATTGCTCACTGAGCTATGTTAACTTGATTAGGAGTCCAAGGACCAAGTGCATGCTATGAAATTCAGCTTTCCACAGAGCTCACTTTCAAATAAAATCACCTGCAGAGAGAATTAAGTATGAACTCAAACCTGCACAAATGTTTACATTAACAGACCTGCTTCAGTTTGGGCCTATGTATTTCAGGTTTTTAGATTTTATCTGAACTTATTTACTGGAGTTAGATTGAAAGGAAAAGTCCACATGTGTTTCCTAAGAAGGCTTTACTTGAATTTGTTTTTCCTGCTGTGTGGGGTGATGTTAGCTCCAATAGTTTATATGGTGATGTTTGTAAGGAAAAGCACATAAAAATAGTCACATGAAAGAAAGCAAATTTCAAAGAGTTGGTTTTGGAGTGTTTTGTTTTTTTTTTTACTATTTAAAAAATCTTACTCTGAAGATGAAAATTATCCCATATGGATTATTACTCACATCTTCCCCCACTAAAAAGCAGATCCTTGTGGAATGAAAATTGGCTTCAAAACCTGAAGTATGAAATTCAACTTTTTATACATATTTTAAATTTCAGTTTTTGCATATCCTTGTAGCAGAAATAGTCACTTGACTGAATTTCTCATCAGAATGTAGAGCTGTAGCAACTCAAACTTATCCATTGCAAATGATAACTTTCTGCAAAAAGCCTCACCAGTTTCAACAATTCTTACAAACAGTTATTACTACCACTAGCCAGTCTTAATAATTTTCCTCACAATGTTGTCTGTATTTTTATTTCTAAAGCCCAGTATAAACATATGAAAGAATGAAGTGTGGAATCTGATTTGAGAATCAAAAATACAAATAATGCTTAAAAAAGTATACAATTTCAGGGACCATTTTCTTCCCATAACTCCCAACCACTCAGCTGCAGAGTCCACAACGACTTGGGTCGTGCAGAATAATCCTATACTGGGATGTACTAAACCCCAGGGAACTGGAACATGTGCAGGTGTGGAGGTTCAGATTTACCTGGAACAAAATCCACACAATTTTAATTTTATTCCAAAGATTTATTTTGCAATTACTGTGCATGGACATAGTTGATCACACAGACTTGTGGCACCCATACAAACACCACCTCACAGAACCTCACCCCAAAGTCAGACAGGAAAAGGGAATGTGGCACCACACAACACTTGCTGACAAACACAGAGGCTATAGACAATTTGATACATTCAACAAGAAAAAACAATGACAAATTGTTGATACTTTCCATTTTGTCCTCTCATGGCTGGAGAAACTATAGCAGCATAACAATGGAAAAAAACTTCGTGGAAAAACTTCAAGAACAACACAAAACTCTCATTAGGATCAGAGATGAGGAAGTTAATGAAGTACTGGCACATCTAAAATTTCCACAGCCCAAGGCAGAGGACACTTTCCTGGACAGTGAACAGAGCACTAGCTTGCCCTGGAATTGATTTTAACATGGATGGCAATAAAACCGCTGGTGAGATGTGGAACCCCTGTCCCATGGCACACCCAGTCTGTATCAGTTCTTTGCAGCCACACAGAAAGTGTGTGCCCATCTCAGGTAGGACAAGAGAGGGGCAAATAGAATTTCAGGAGTGAGAAATATGACCCCTGGCTGTTAACACTGTACAAGCCCCCTGAGCTGCAATGGGAAATTCTATCAAGACATCTCTACCCGTGCATTCAGTGCTGGGCTCCAAATGTAACTGTAGGCAACTATAAGATGATTTTATTTTGTTGCAGAAGTCCTGACTTCTGATCCAACTGCTTTATCGGGTCAGCATGATATTTAATTGAAGTTATCCAATGTAACATTTTTAAGAGTGTCTATAATGTACATTAATGAACAGCACTAAGTGCTAAATTCTTCTCATTCTAGTAATATTGCTTTCCAATTTTGCCACCTTGGCTCAAAGCAGATCCCATCACACCATGTAAGTAGCCCTAACTACAAAGTAAGATAATTTCCATTCTGAATGAGAGGGTCTGACTTTGCCAGTCTTGTCCTGCAGGCAAAAAAGGAAGAATTTTTCTTAAAATTGTCTGGAGGTCTGGCATTCACATTCATTGTTTACACAGCCATTCACTTAGCAAACCTCATGTAACACATGGAATAGGGAACTAAAGGAACTGAAAGGTAATATTTTCATTTGCTATATATATAATTCTACAAGTGGTTATTAAAATAGCATTTTTCTTCCGTTTTCTCCACAGTATTTGATTAGCTTCCATCTGTGACTGTCAGTTGATATAATCCTGCTTCACTCTCTTTCTTAATAATAGCACCAAACCCATAAATTTTTTTTTCATTCTCAATTCTCTTTCTCATATATATTTCATTTTCTTACTGCTGTACCACTATCCCAGTAAAAAAAGCATAAATTCTGGCATAAAAACACCCATCAATTTTTTGTCTATTACCTAGTAGTGAAATTGCCCTATTAGGTCAGCTTACAATGTCTGCAGTAAATATGCCACATACAAATAAATACATAAATTAGTAGTAACAGCTGAACTTGGATCTCTGATTTTAATTTACAGTGTAATTTACAGTGCAGAACAAAAGAAAAAACAGCTTATCACTTGGAGAAATACAAACACCCCCCCAGATACTGGAAAATAATTACCCATTTTGTGTGTATATATATGTGAATATAAATGACAGAATCATAGAATAGCCTGGGTTGGAAGGCACCTTAAAGATCATCTTGTTCCAATCCCCCACCATGGGCAAGGACACCTTTTCCTGGACCAGGTTGCTCAAAGCCCCATCCATCCTGGTCTTGAACACTGCCAGGGATGGGCACAGCTGCTCTGGGCAACCTATGCCAAAACCTCAACACCCTCAAAGTGAAGAATTTCCTAATATCCAATCTCTATTTACCCTCTTTCACCTTAAAGACACTAATATTAAGCCACTGAGTATTGATATGTATCTATACTTGGAATATATATATATATATATTCATATATGCATACATATACGAATATATATTCAAATTTTATCTCAAAAATGCTCCAAATGCATGAATTTCTAGATTAGTAAATATAACTTGTGAAAGCAGTTGACTCTACCTACATGCTGCACTTTCTACTTGTGTCTTACTCCTAACTGAGAGCAGCCCTAAGACTTACTGACTTTTCATATAAAACGTCTGTTTAATTTAAAAGTTCTTATAACCCGTCAGCATCCAGGTACCTAGAGGGATCAAGAAAAACTGTTATCAAAATTACAAACTGTAAAGATGATGTTCATTAAGAAAAAAATCCCATGAATTGTTCACTGAACCACTGAGAGCCTGCTGACTCTTTCTCTCACGAAATCAAACAGTTTTACAAAGCTTTAGACAGCTTAGAAACTTACTAATGTGAACTAGGCCTGGTGCTTCATAATCTAATGTCCCAATAAAAATTAATGTTTAAGTAAGAAACATGTACCCAAATTCCTATGGAGAGATCTGAGTGCTACGAACTAACAATTATCAGGTCTCATGGAAATTTTGGCTCCTAAGACTTGTTTTAAAAAGAATTTGAAAAGAAAAGCAATAAACAAACAAAACCATAAAAAAACCCCAACCCTTGGAAAACACACTTTTGAATTTTTGTTTTAATACTATACCCCACATATACCATCAGAGTTCTCTCACTTCACCATGAGGTTTAGTTTTCTTTTCATATTAAAGCTTCTAAGTTTATTCTTAAAAAATAAAATTATATAAATATATATCTCCAGAGAAATACAGTGCCAGCAAACCCAGAAACTAGAGACAACTCTATTACTAGTGATTTGCAAGTGAGACAAGGAAACTCATCAGGACCCAGAGCTGCCCATTTGTGGGAAGGTGGGAGATGTTCAAACAATGCAACTGAAAGTCAAAATAGCTGGAAAAGGAGTGGGAGGTCAGGGGAGTGATCTCAGTTCTCATGGGCAACTTGAATGACACTTGGGAAACATAGAGAAATACATTCTGGTGCCATTTCAGGTTTGTTTCTTAGCAGACCCGACTGGGATCTCTTCCCTTTTCCCTGCCTCCTCCTCCTCATGGAGAGAGCAGGCACACCTCCCTGTGAGCACAGAAGGGTGCTCAGCCAGCTGCTGCTCACAGCCCTGGCTCCCCACTGTCACTTCATTTCTCCAAGTCTTTATTCCCCATCCCACTCACACAGCACCTGCTTCACAGGTGCCAAGAAAACTCCATCTCATTTATTTTATCAGTTGCCACTACTCCCACCCCTCATTGTCTCAATCATTACCCCAGCTGCTAATGAGTTCACTCATACTCACTCAGAACATATTCAAGAGGGAAACAGTTCATGATGTCATAAAATATACAAGTTGTACACTGCTTTAAATGAAAAAAGCACGCTTTCCCCCATCCCCTGAAAGAGCATCCTGGGTTTACGCAATCTCTTTTTTGGTTTCCCCATTGTCCACAGAAGACGTGAAGTTTGATTCTTGTTCTACACTTGATTTCCTCTCTCCCGGGTAGTGGTTCATCTCTTGCATTTCTAAAGTTACTTTATTCCTTTTGGCAAATGCTTGGCTGATCTCATGAAATGTCTTATTTTTTGTTTCAGGCAGGACAAAAAACAGGTAGGCCGCTCCCGCAAAGCAGGTGGCAGCAAACACTAGGAAGCAGTAGGTCTGTAAACCACTCTGTGAATACAAAACAAAGGATATGGTCATTACAAAAGCAAAAAAATTCAGAAGAAAGGCAGGAATGGTTTGAAAGAAAAAGTGAGGTGTATGGAGCAATTTTTAACCACGCTGGCACTCATTGCTAGTCAGAGTGCTGAGACGTTCATAAAAAATGCATGAATTTTTGGTTGTTCCAAGCCTGCCTGTGGCCTGTCGAGAGCAGCGCACGTTCCAGGCAGAGGTGCGTGGAGCTGCGGTCTGGGGGCGCAGGCAGACACCAGATGGAGCTGGGGCAGAGCAGGCACCAGGGCTCCTGTGCAGTGCTTATCTGAGCCTGGCACTGCCCGGGGCTCCTGGAAATGAGGCAGATGTTTCACTGGCTCCTTCTGCACCTCACTTCCCAGCTGCTGAGCACAAGCACACTCTAGCAACGCTGTGCACCTCTGCACAACCCCTGGGAGAATGGCCATTGCCAGGGGCGTCTTCATCACAGTAAACACAGGCTTTGAGATTTGCAAAATAAATGAGGAAAAACCCAAATAGCACACATTTGTTATCACTCTTATGGGAGTTCACAGCAGGAAAAAAAAATCCATAAAATTAATTTCTTTTCATGCTAGAAAGTGTAAGAGTTAGTTAAGGGAATGCAAAGTACAGACCATATTTGAGGGTTATGGATTTTACTTCACTGCAAATAAAGAGAGTTGATGTAAAGAAGTTCATTTATAAATTGATTATAAAGGCTCCAACCAGCCAGTAGGAGTTGTGCTTCCCCGAAACATAAGTATTTCTTGCCTAGTGATTATTAGATCATTTGACAGCTACCAGTTACTTTTCAATAGTACAGTTGTGGAAAACATTTGATAATTACAATATTGCCATCTGCACTTTGTTGAACTTGGAAGAGGTTTGGTATTATGGCTCCAGGGAAGCCCCTTGCAACCTTTGAGAAAACCTCCCTTCCTCCCCTATTTGATTTACATTCTCAAACATCCAATGAACCCATATTCTTTGACTTGCTTTTATTAACAAGGCTGAATTAAATCAGAAAGGGGGATCTCCAACTCCAAAATCAGGATCTTTCTGTGGTGCCTCGTGTGAGGTCATGAACAGCAAATCCAAGGAGAGCCAGACTCCCCACACATCACCTCAGGTGCTGCAAGGCTGAGGTTACCCCAGGGAAAACCACTCAGGACAGAGGAAGCAGACGTGCCTTCCTATACATACATGTCTATAGATGCCATTAAAGGTATGTAACTGAAACAATTAAGACAGAACCAGACAATGATGCAACCCTGATTTTGCACATTTTTGTACTACACTCTCATCATCGTTAGTCACACCAGTCCTACACTGCAGGCTGGTTGTGGTTTTAGTAGTAGAGAGGGAGCCATAAAGATGGCTTCTGTGAAAAGTTTCTGAAATTTTTCACTATTTTTAGCAGAGCCAATCTCTGATGGCTCTGAAGATGATGGAAGTGCTACTGGCCATATTTGGGCTAATTAGAAAAGTTAGTTATGTTTTTGTGATGACATATTTAAAGAAAAATTAAAGTGTGCATGCAGCTACTTGTAGTTAAAGAAAGAAGAAAATGTGAGAACATGTGAAAGAAAACAACATAGAGACACTGAAGTCAGTAGAGAAAGAAAAGGAAAAGGTGCTTTAAGTTTTAGAACTGCGATTTTTTTGTGAACTATGGTGAGTCTATAGTGAAGTAGGGTGGTTTTTTTGCAGTTCATAGAGTTTATGAGAAATACAGAGAGATTTACTTGCAGTTTGTAAGTGAGATGTTAACATTAAAGCGGGGAGATACTAGAAACTGTAACAGTTGTAGATTTTAGAAAAAGCTGCAGTAGTTATAGATGTTAGAAGAAGCTATAGCAAGTGCAGCTCAGTGAGAAACAAATACTAAGATAAAAATCTTGCAGTTTGCAGAAAAAGTGACTACGTTGGAGTAAGTAGATGTTAAAAGAAACTGCATTTAGGTGGGAGACTCGGTTAAAGGGAGAGGGGTTTTTTGCTCTTCTGTTAAAGCAGTTTGTCTTTAGAAAACTGCACTTTGTAGATAAGTTAAACTTACCTCATAGAAGTTCACAAAGAACTGTCTCTTGTGAGACGGACCCCACAGAAAAATGCAGAAGAAAAAGACTTTTCTCTTTAAGTAAGAGAAAGATATTTTAAAAATTGACTGACTTAAAAAACTTTACACTTTATTTCTTTCGCACTGTTGGTAGGAGGGAGGGAGGGGTGCAGAGAGAAAAGAACAGTGTCTTTTAAAAGCTTAGTTTATTTCTCATATCTTCTTTCTAACTCTAGTAGTAATAAATTTCACTTTACAACTTAAGTTAAGCCTTGTTTGTCCTTGGAGAGTTTTCTCCCAGTTCCTTACCTCAACTCATAGACCTTTGAGTTAATTCCCTAAGTTTTTTTTTCCCCCTCTCTCCTTCCCTCCTCTACCCAGATGTGGCAGGGGAGGGAACGAGTGAGCAGCTGCGGTGAGTGCCTGGCACTTAGCCAGGGTCAAACCAAGACACTGGTTTGACTCCCTGCTTTGGGTGTTCAAGGTGTATGCAATTCCTGGCACTATTTTTATGTTTCACTTCCTCATTATACATCATGCGTGGTGTGCAAGAACATCAATTCCTGCGTGGAACAAGAAATAAAAAATGGAAAAAACCCTTTCCTGCAGCTGCTTTTTAATACCGTGGCTGATTGCCAGCCTGCCTAGTCACAATGTTCTCTCTTTCTACAGATAATTCATTACCTACTTCAGTGCTTCAAATCCTGCCTGTAATAGGAAAACTGGCAAGTGCATTCTCTGATGCTGTCTATGGACTCTAGAGATCAGGAATGCTTTTAAATCCTAGAAGCATGAAGTCCTGAGCAACCTGACAATCACAAGCCAAACAGCATGGATGATGTGGGGGGGGAAATATTCCGGCATGGAACAGACAGAAGTTTGAAGCTTATAAAGAGGCAGAAGCAAATGGATGTAGTAGACAGGAGAAAATAATTTTGCAGTGCCTCATAAATCATCCTGTCCTGCTAAGAATTTAAATTTTACATCTGGTTCTTCTGCATTTGTAATTGTTGTTCACCTGAATGGCAGAGTTTCAATCCAGAATCATGTTTTTCACTTTTTAAAATTTCTCTGAATTAAATATTCTCCATGGTGAAGACAAACCATCAATGCTTTGTATGAATAAACGTGGCAACCAAATGTGAGAAGTTACGGGCATCTCTTGGTGGTGCAGCCACAACTTTGTCCCACCTTTCTTGTTCCTCTTTATTTCTTTGCTGTCCATGAGCTGAATAAATTAGTGTTTATTAGCTTTGATTCATGTCTCTGTAAACTTGTTCTAATTGAACTAAACACTCATGAGTGCATGTTTTATTTGCAATTATTTTACATAATGTATTTATATTTATTGTAATAATCATACTCTTCTTAATTTCTGAAATCCCTTAAGAAGTAGCCCTCAGGGACCTCCAACTGAAGTTTCACAGAGAATAAGCTAAAAATTAAATTTTGCAATAAATCCTACAAGTGGATTTGTAGGGTTTGTACAAGGCTGCACTTGTGTCCTGTAGGATTTGTCCAACAGGCCCATAATTCCCAGACAGGAACATTGCAGGGCAAAAAGCCCGTTTCTCACCAGCCATTCTTCAGCCATAATATTTCATTAAATCTGGTTATTGTTTTACACTCACAGGGAAGAAAACCACATATAAACAATTTTGTAACTCATCCAGAGTTCAATTCATATCACCCAAACCTGCATTTGGTACAGAACATCACATGCTAATTAAATTACTCGTTATAAGCATGAAATCTTTTACCTGCACTGCACACTGATAAAGGATGTAGGAGGGAAATGTTAAATCACAAATTGCAACTCAGTAAAAACCTTTTGTGTGACACGGGTGGGGTACAGTTCAGCCTACATATTTAATCCATTTTTATCTGTTTCTGATGTATTTTGAATTGCCTGGCACTGGAGGAACGATCTGAGGGGTGGAACAAGCAATAGATTGGGCAAAACATATCTGACATGCCCATCAGGGGATCTAGAAGGTGAGATAATCTGATGGAAAACCAGTAAATGCTGAGCTATGGAACAATAGCTACTACAGAAAAGGTACTGATAGACAGATCTGACAGGAAACTGAGTCTGTCTTTGTTCTATGAGATTATTTACTATGAGATTCTTTTATTTATATTGGATATTATTTATATTATGTCCATGAAACCTCTATCCCTCACTTACTATTACTATTTGGAATCACTGTAGTCTCCTAACTAACCTGTAGTCTCTCTTTGTTGTTTTACTGCTTCCAGCTTGCTAGAGATGAGCCTGCTGGTGCTGCTCTAGAAGTAAAAACCCCAGAGTATTGCTTGTCTTGGGCTGGAGTGGGAGTAAAAAGCTGAGGAAGAACATAAAGTCTTTGGTGACAAAGCACAGAATCCCTACAACTCTGGGTATTTGGGCCAACGGACAAGGATGGCCTCAAGATTCTTCACTGACATATGCATTGTCAATGATACAAGAATAATGACCACATATATGATAAAATTGAAAAGGTAAATATTTTTTCTATGCTTTGTGACATTATTTCACCTATTACACGGAGTAGAAGCCTCAGTGTTCAAAAACTTGAATGCCTGTATCCACTAGAAGAGTAGCTTGATTCCTTAGCAAAATATAGCACCTCTGAAGAGCTAGGAGGGACAGTTGAAAGAAGAAGGGAAAGTCAGGGGAAGAAGTAAAAGTGTGTCCATACTGAATGGAAGTTCTAAGTAAATAGAGAAGAAAAAATCAAGTAAGTACGTGGTTTCTGTAGTTTTCTGTTTTCTCACATAAGGACGGATTACTCTCTCACACTCTGCTCCAAGCAGGAGCAGCAGCATCAATCCTGGCCACACAGGAAGCACCAAGCCAGCCCTGTCCATATTCCATGGACACATCCATTCCTGCTGCTCTCTTCACACTGCCTGCACGTACGGCTCAGGTTCAGCACACGCTGCTACCTTCACAAAGCTGCTTCTCCTCCCCCACCACCAGGCAGGCTTGTCAGAGCTACGAACAGGTTTCCTTAGCAATACCTGAAGCCAGGCTTTTATGTGCATGGTTAGAAACCTGGGGATCAGAAGGAAGTCAGAACAGTCTGTGTTTTGCAGCTGTTTTCCCTTAGCATTTCCTTAAGCATAACTGCCTGCAGGAACACCCAAGGTTCAAAGTTGAGCAGAGGTTCAGGTGGTTTCCTAAACGACTGTGCTGTCTGGTAATAGATTTCTGTTCAGAGCCAAGGGCAGATACCCAGGTGAGGATCCTTGAAGTGCCAGGCTTTCTGGGGGTTACTGAAGGACACCTGCCCTCTCAGGTGTATGGGGGAAGGGAAAAGAACGGTAGACACACTTATTGATCCAATCTCCTAAGGAAAGCACCTACTTAGCAGACACATAAAACCTCTTCAAAGCGGGATTTACATTGCATTTTTCAAGGCTGTTGAGGGCTATTGTTACACAAGATGTTTAATGATTAAGCATAAACTTTTAAATGCATCACCTTCATACCAGCTTTCTAAGGAGGCCATTTGAAAAACAGCATTTCTGCAAATTCTGGCCAGCTGAATCCTGAATTACTCATTTTTGTCTCCTGTTTTCTGCGGATGATCAAGGCTTTGTATTTGTGGAAAAACAGCAAGGAACACCAAGAAGTGATTTACCTAAGATAGGCATGCAATTACCACAGAAAAGAATCAAAGTTGAAGTACTCAGACAATTCCCCCAGATCGGATCCCAGGCATGGCTGCAATCAGGCTGGACTTTGAGGATGAGATAGAGCTGCATAAGCCAGGTGTATGAATAAGTAGGTGCAGCTTTGCCACATTTTCTTAAGCAAACAGGTGAACAAACATCCCCAGCTTGTGAGGGGCTGCTCTACACATTAGAGAGAATGTACCGGCATTTCCCCCACTTCCCTTTAAATAAAATAGTGAAGAATATCGATCTTTTAGCTTTATGAACTGACCTTAAGTGCCTAAAATGGATGGGCAAAAAAGCTCATTTTTTAAAGCTAAAAAGTAAACAGAAACAAATAAAAAACTAACATTGAAATTATCAGAATTCTGGTTTTAATTAAAAAACCTGCACAATTTGCCACTTTTGAAGCAATCTAGCTGAGAATAGTCTTCCTGTTAATAGTTTACATGCTGTGAACACCATAGTCTGGAGGAATCTAAAAGTGGTTGAGAGGAACATCATTATGTGCATTTAACAATGGTTGCTTACTGACTTAACACACTCTGTAGCAAAGGTTAAATTCTAAGCAAGACTGTGATACTGGAAACAGGAGAATAGATGTTCTAGGGCAGATACAGCGAAATAAATGAGCAAGTAAACAAATTTTGAATCAATTTAACAAACTTAACATGTTAATATTTTTAAAACACAACTTCTGGCTCTTTCTAGCAAATGCCAAATGAGATTCTAAATTCTCAGCTTGCAAAGCCACAGCCCTTGACACTAGCAAAAGTTCCTTGCATTTGGAAGCTGCATGAAGATTAGTGTCATGAGATATGGGTGAAACTGGCTTTTGAAGTGGTGAGGTCAAATGCTAATGGTTCGATGTCTTACAAAACTGATCAGAAGAAAAACTGTTATTCATGTAGACATTTAACTTGACTTTGCTTCAAATTGATATAACCCAGTGAAACAAATGGATAAGGGCTTGTGTCCTTTACCCCTTGTCCTCCTTCTATTCCAGACATAATTTAAGGTTCTGCTGAAAGTGCAGGACAATGAAGAAGGACAGAGCACTAAAGTATAATGTATGAAACATAATTCCTAAGTGAAAAATAGAGACATTTTTAGACATGAACTACAATTTCAACCATGACCCTCACGTACGCACTATCTCCTTATAAAAATTGAACAGATCCTTATATTGTATCCCTGAAGTGGGTTGGTTCTGATTAAGATAAGCACATCTAACCCTCTGATAGCCCACATTTCATTTTCTCATCTTTGAGGGGAACTTTAGCCATTTCCCTTAATACAGGGACACAGTCATTACATGAAACATCCAATGTTGAAGAAGCTTATAATAGCTTGGCTGAGGGAAACTATGCATAAATTTCTGTGCACACCTGTGCTATTGAAATCCTTGTGCTGAGTAATAGAAAAAAGTCCAGGGATACGATTGCATGGTAAGGAAATAATAAGGACAAGCAAAAGATAATCTAGCTGAGGCATGAATCTTGAGGCAAGAGAAGGAAAATCTCAAGTGTAAAAATAAGGAAGAAATAGAGTAGAAGTACAAGAGACCCTCCAGAAACAAGTATAATGAGTCAGAAGTATTACTTCACAGGCACAAATAGATTAGTTTCTAAAAGGAGGAAAATAAACACACATACAAGTCTTTGCACTGTACTAGTAAGCAATCTGAACTAAGGCTTCAAGCCTTGTAGCACCTTTATCCCATATGATACTGAGCTCCATCTGGATCACAGATCCAAGCAGATTATTTTGGTCAAACCCCGTCTGAGAGTAAAATCAGTTTTCCATACATCAGTCCTGCAATTATAACTGGGTATTCCTTTGAAATCCTTACTTATTGGAAATACTTGTATAAGGAGGAAAGTCTGAAGATGAGCTGTTCTTGAAAATTAAAAATATAAAATAAAAAAAACAAAAAACCAAAAAAACCACCTCTGCACGGTCTTCTAGAAAAAGAAATTATTATGCCAGAAAACTTCTGGACAAATCTGCTACATTGTCCCACAATATAATACTAATTTACCATGTAGTCTCTAAGTGCCTCATAGCAATCTAATGAAACAACTTGAAATAAGAAATAAAAATGCATCAGCATGTAATGAAAATAACATGTTGTGAAATTGTTTGCTAATTATTAATGTTTGGTAAGTTTTTTCATTTATACAACACATTACAAAAAGTAAACAGGACCTTTTTCTAGATAACATGTAATTTAAGGTCCTGCTACACCACTGGATTATCAAAGTCTATGCCTGCAAACTTACTGCTAATGAAGAGTATTACTTTAACACAAGCCTAGTCTACAGCACCAGAAATTTTCCAGGCTTTTAGATTATACTTTCCTGCTAGTTTATTGTTCCCTGTGCCTGCTTCAGTTCATTACACCCATTTCCACATATATATATGTCCTAATTTCTGATTTACTGTGTCCCTGTTCACATTCCAGTATCTCAGATAGGTAGTGATGAGGCCTGGAACAGAAGCCACATTCAATTTTTTTTCTAATTTGTCAAAAATTGATTTGTATATGAGATTTTCAATCTCATCCATATTTTTAATGTATGACTCAAGTCACTCTTTGATTATATTTATCTACAGATGGTTGAAGGGCAAAAATCTAGTCATTCAAATTAGTTAATTGGTGACATTTAGAAAACTAACTACTGGTTGATTTTTTTAGTACCTTTAAAGTTACCAGATTTGTTTCCCAAATGTTTGGGATAATTTTGTAGAAGCTCACCAAGGATCAAAAAAAGTGGCTGCTGTTTCTTAAGCAACCAGGTTAGTATTTAAATACACAGACAGGATTATGCATTCATCCTGTGAAGGTATTTTAAAGATTTTTTTTCCTGGTTTAGGTTTATAAAATGAGCTAAGAAGAGGATATTGCCTTTCTGTGAAGAAAGAGGTGACTCATAAACTGAATTTTGAGAATAAGGTTGACTGAAATAGGAAAAAAGTTAAAGCTTGGGAAAAAGGAGATGTTCTAGTTTGATCTTGTGAAAAAGCTTTAGAAATCAAAGTCTGAGTAACACTGCTTTCATCTTTAGGTGCAAACTCTAAGCTTTTTTCACTTTTTTATTTCTCTTTTCTTTAAAAGAAAAAAAAAACCAAAAACCCTTCAAGCTGCAAATATAATTTATCTTCATTAAAACTAAACTGGGTAATTTTGTAATCACATAACAGGATATTTTTATGACATCTAATGATAAATTCCCCAAGGTTATAGCCAACTTCGTATGGATGCATACTAAATCACTCAAAAAGCTTTAACAGGCACATGGAAAATTAGAGAATGTAGTTTGCCTTTTAATTTGAACTTACTGAAGGTCTTTTTAAACAGTTTTCACCAGGTGATCTGTCAGGTAGTATTAGCAGAACAAGTAGGGAGTGTTCTGAGTTGCATGAATTCAAATCTGACAGCTAACCAGAGCTCAGGGTAATCCCCAGTTTTGTGTAGGAGGCAGAAACTGCAATTTTGGGGAAATGTGATTATTCTCTAAATGTCTTTGGATAATGAAAAAAACACAGCAAATAAAAGTATTCTGATTAAATGCCCCTAGCTTTGAGATCTTGTTGTCTGTCCCTGCCCAGCTGCCATGGAGGCAGGTGACGGAACCAGAGGTGCCTCCCAGCCTGGGCTGGAAGGGAGGGTCTAATGGTGCTGAAACAGTCACTCCCCATCTTCTGGAAGAAAAAGCTATCAAACCACACAGAAGAATCCATTTGCAGTGTGAGCTGGGGCTGCCTCCTGGACCAGGTTAGCTTTTCAAAACCACAATGGAATTGCCTTATTCTTTCTATCACTTGGTAGATGTTCTAACAACGTTGGAGGAAAAATAATTATGCCACTACACCCTTTTGGAAATCTCACCTGAGAGTGAAAGGCCTTCACCATGAAACTGGTAGAAAACACTTATCAAGTTCAGTAAGCATGAAAAGAAGCTCTTAAGACCAAGCAGTGTAATTGCAGTTAATGTTAGTAAATGTACAGAGTTTGGAAAGATCACAGCCTGTATAATCACGTTGACTTTTGAGGGGGATCCAAGTAATCAGAACTACTAGACTTGTCCCTGTTAGAAAAAATTTTAAATTTTGTTGAACTTAGATCATGGGTCAGATTTTATAAGGCTTTCAAGCTCTCCCATAAACTACTTTTTACACATAATTTAAAACAGTACTATATAGTAAAAGCAGCTATATTTGTCAAATGAAAAAGAAATATATAAAGTCATAGAGAATGATAATTTTACTGTATCTGCAAATACTATTAGGCATGTGATATTGCAGAATCAAATAATTTTCAGTTGGAAGAAGACACACTCTTCTTTGGTCATGATTTGAGGACCATTCCATAATATCTCTCCTGGGTGTGAGGTACAACTAGTCCAGAGGGTTTGCTCTCCCTCTACCTTTCCTCTGCCCCTATTATTTTCCTCCATGTGTTTAAAAAACTCAAATTGTAGAACTTCTTTATTTTGACCTGTAGTAGTGAGCTTCACTCTTAAGCTGTTATCAGTGGAACAGAATGCCTCTTTTAGGAGTGTGGTTACGGTCAGTCAGGGGACTGATCAGCTGTCTTTCAACTCCTGAGATAAGGATTCAGCTTCAGTGTGAGCTCCAGAGAATGCAGACCGTCTCTGGGAGAGGTTCATGATCAAGAAAAGAACCTCAGCTTGTTTTATAATTAGAAGTTGCTTGAAGCCCTTTTGCCATACAATGATGCATCAATAGTGTTGAAGTGTTCTTAGGAATCTGAGCAGGACAACGTTGTTTTATGTTGAACTTTGAATTTTCTTTGTAAATTTTTTTTAAGTAAACTTATTTTGAAGTACAAACCCCAGTTCTCAGACAGCTCTTGATGAAACTGTCCTTCATGTGACTAGTGCAGACATGCAGTCCACCAAAAACAAAGCTTATGGGAGCCTGGGGAAGCTGGGACAGGAACAGATTAATCCATGTAGCAATTAAACTGCAGCAAGAAGGAACCAGCTAAAGAAGATAAAAGCCTGACAGAAGTTGGAAAAACAAGAGCCATGAAGCCAAACTTACAGGGGGAGGTGCAGAGAGCATCTATTCCCCCATGAGACTAATGCGGATTCTCAAAGCATAGGGTGAACCAGATAATGGGTATCCTAAAGGCTGAAGAAAAAGGCAGTGACAATGACCATCAGTGACTGCGAACCCAGATAAAACCATCAGACTGCAGAGCTGAAACACTCCTGTGGTGAACTCTCCATAGAGGGTTGTCCATGGTTACAACATTTTTCTATTGCAGGAAAATTTTTTCCAACACATTCCAGCAAGGAAACACGTGGATATTACAACGGATCTATGTTGCAAACATGGCGAGGATGTCATCCACTCCAATAATAGGATGTTTGCTATTACCTGAGCATTCTTCTCAAACATTATTTATCCCACTACAGCATGGATACCACAGGGTGTCAAGTTATCGGGGTGTTGGTACCTGGATGAAAGGGAAGAGCAGTCCGACTGTGAAGTTGGAGAGCCAGTTGACCGTCCCAGCTATCATGAATGCGGCTGGCCTCTGCGACTGCTGGAAAAGCTCTCCAGTGAGGATAAAGGGGATCCCACCTGGAACGGGGTCCAACAAGACAGTGGTTTTAGTAAAGTCCTCCTCCCATCAGCAGAGATGAAAAAGCCCCGTGACATACACCTCCACGACTGGCACTGCTCTGCAGCTCTCTGCAGGGCTTTCTGAGATGGTTAAGATGTGTCAAAATCATGTTTTAGAGAAATGACACTTCTTTATTTCATGCCATCATATCTCCTGTTTTACATTCTTTTCAGGGGTGGCAAGCAGGTAACAGAGCAGTGAATCCACACAACAGCTTCCAGAATACCATGTGACAAGCTGTTTATTAAAAATAAGAATGACTGTTTCTACTAAAATGCTTGAAACTCTGAAAATTCAGAGATACTCCAAAATACTTTTAGACCTTAACAGTTGGAAAGACGGCTGCAAAAGACTAACTCTTATTTTTTTAAATAATTATTACCCACTTTATTTCAGCAATAAAAAAGACAAAACGTTTGCTTCCCTACGAGTATACTTGTCATTGATGCTTATTTAATACATTCCATTACCAGATACTGCTGGCACTTCTGGCAAGGTCTGTTTCTCCCATCAGCCAAGCACTCTGACCTCCATAATAACAACTTCAGTTGAATACTAGGTTTGTCACTCGTGTTTCCTTCCACTTAGGCAGTGGACTACTTTGTACAGCACTGGCATATTGCTGGTCTGATAGTAACCCTCAGGGAGTAACTGTCTAGCAGCTGAAAGGTTCAGTTTATGATCTTTGGCTTCCTTCTTTCCCATCAGATATTTCAATATAAATATTTCTGTTTTTAGAGAATAAAATATGGATTTTATTTGCTGATCAGCTACTAATTCAATTAATGTTACACATTAGACATGTACCTCCTTGCAGAATTATTTCATTACAGTTTGAAGAGCTGTAAAACTAGTAATATCAGTATTCTGCTCCTTCCAGTTTCTGCCTCTAGGTCCTCGTGTGTGCTTGTGTTACCTGTCTCACCATCTGGATCTGTAGGCAAGACCCATATACACACATATTGTGTAAGACTATGTAAGTCCTTCCTCTGTTTTAAGCATTTTAACAAGGTAGTGTAAATAACCAAAACCGTATTTATACATACATTTCCTTTCAAAAACTTCTATAGCAACACAGGTTTCCAAAATATATATAAATTAATAAGAAAACACCACCAAAGACTTATCCATCCACTGGGTCTTCTACTTGCACACCTCTCCTTGATCTATGTGCTAATCTTTTCCACTACCTTTACCCTTGGACATTTGTGAATACATCTCTAAGTGCATTACAGGGATGCATCCTGTAATTGAGCATAATTGAATGTAATGCACATAGAATTATGCTCAATGCCCCGAGATAAGCACATGCACCAGAAGCCCCTGTGAGCAGTGTGAGACAGGGACTTGCAAATATGTAACATGACAGCAGATGACGTGTTGTCAGACGTTCTTCCAGATGCAGAATCCATGAATATGTGCATTTAAGAAAGGCAATGTGATGCAGCAAACAGCTACTCTCCATCACAAGTTAGTGCAACTTTTTGTGACAACATATCTAAAATGGTAGCAAAGCCTTCACCTGAACTTTCTGTGCCAAAGACTGCCAGTATAAATTACACCAAAAAAGTAGAGAGCAAATAAATTTATTCACTCCTACTTTATACATTGGAAACTGAGATTTGGAGAGTTTAAGCCATCCAAACTGCAGCTTGGTATCTTTCTACAAGACATAGGTAGTATCAGAATTCTGTGACTAAAAAAAAGGTAACCTCTCTAGCAGCAGTTTGAACATGAAGAATAAGCAGCTGAACGTGCATAACTTAACAAAATTCAAGCAACATGGGGTCTACCAAGGTCCCCACGCTTCCAGTGGTCATTCTATCATACCCTTGGGATATGGGTTCAAATGGCAGCAGTAACACCTGTTCTGTCAGCGTCTGGTGCCATATCAGGCAGCAGTTTACCAGGACACTTGCCTCTTGGAGAGAGGAACTGAAGGACTGGAAACAAAGAGATGGTGTAAGATGACTTATTTATAATCATTTATTCAGTCATGCCTTTGCTGTAGGACAATCTACAGAGGTGTTGCTGTTCTTGTCAGTATAATAAAATATGCTGTTGGAAACAGCATTTGGAAAAACAGCATTTGGAAAAATACACATTGTACAAGAGACAAAAAAAGCCAGAGGCAAGGAAAAAAAAGTATAAAAGGACAGAAATCTATCAGAAAGCATAAGTGTTATGGAAGTAAAAATGCACGGGCACTATCTTGGAAAAGGTTCCTTGAAATTCCAATTTAATTTCTAGGAACATATCAATTATCACTAACTTTCAAAAATTCTGTGGAGGAATGGGAAAGGTGGCACAGACAGACCTCCCAACTTTCTCAAGGTCTAGAGAAGCATATCCACAGCATCACAAAACAGAGAAAGTCAGCTTCTGTAGAGGAATGACCTAAAAGAGTCATAGAGAGGAACCAAGGAGCCTGAAAAGAGGTACATGAGTTATGTGAAAGCCAGGTCAGGTCTGGGAACACAAGACATGGAACGAAGCCAGGTCACTGCTGTCTGTGGCTCTATGCCTGGAAGAGCACAGACTCGACCTTCCGAGGATGAAGAGGAGGGCATGTGAATGCCTGCCAAGGGCCACAGCACTGTGAAGAACACACTCTGCTACTGAGTGAAGTGAAAAAGAAACTTGAGAGCTGAAGGAAAACTGTAAAGCCTTAAAGTCAGAGCCAGTGAAGGCACCTGAGATCAGCTGAGCCTACAGCCCCAGGATTCCACCCTCAGTCATTTCAGGGTGTCATAGAGGTTCTCAGGGACTCCCTTTCTCTTGCAACTCACTGTTCTTTGAGACACAAATTTGAGTGCCTGGGCTTGAAGGAAGCTGGATTATGATTTGACTACATAAGTTGGCGCTGAGCAGAGATCACAATACTGTGGCATCTTACCAATCACTTCTCAGTCAGTCTTTGCAAGGTACCCAATAAAATCACTAGGCCAGATGGGACTGTACTAGCCTGTGTTCAGACATGGAAGCTTGGAAACCACTGTCAAAAGCAATCCAACCAAACCACTGTATTTTTGGATTAGTCTTTAAACACTTTGTCATGAGTTTTGCAACTCTAACACGTATTTGAACGTGGGTGAAATAATTAATGAAAAAGCTACCTCATAATCTTTCTCATGGAGGATGAACCTGGCATTGTCTTTTTCCCTGGAAGGCTTTCAGTGAAATTTTCAGTGAAACAGCTTTATTTTAGCTCTGATCATAAAACAAAAAAAATGTATATTAGGATTTCCAGTAGGAGTTTTTCAGCAAGGTGGCTTCCAAACATGAATTTAAATACGTAATGCATTGACCACATAATTACAGTGATTAATTTCTAACACTTTGTTCTTTTCAGCATTGCAGTGAACATAATGGAAGTACTCTTAACATACTGCAGTGCTAGTAAAGAAGATTGTTATACCTGTTAGCATCCTGCATCTATTGGAAACTACAAATGTCTTATTGCAGGACTTGTATCTCAATAATCTGTTTAATGAAACTAGATTAAACCCATATGATGCAATTAAACAAGCATAAATACTTGTGTATCTGTGTTCTTTATTCATTTATCTCTGTAATTAGTCCAGTTACACACAGAATCAATGTCACGTGCTGGTAAAAATCCAGGCTGTCAACCCAATACTCTTTTATGCATGAAATTGGAATATTAGAACAGAATAAATATTCTAAGTATCCATGCTATAGATTTTCAAATATATATTTAAATTTACACAAGTATCACTGTGTTTTCTTATGAAAAATGAAGTACACATATTTACTGTTTTGTTCAGTGAGCAGTTATGAACAAATACTGCTTAGCAGAAGTTACATGAGTCAGTGCAAAAACCTGAATACAGAAAACATGAGAAAGAAAGGAAAATGCTCCTCATTCTGTTTTTATCCAGTACCGAACTTGGAATTTATGTTATGGTTATATATATGATTTATGAAATGAGACTGTTACAAGAATAAATGTCTAATACAAATCAGGGAGAATTATTACAGTGGTAAACCACCTCTAAAGGTGATGGAACTTTTGTGCCTTAAGAACCACTAAAGATAAAGGAACTCTCCCCAGGCTAGCAGCTCATCTTTCAATAGTCACCCAAGCCAAACCCTGGTGTGTTCAGGTGGTGGCCCCACGGCACCCAGAGGGTTTCCATCCCCACCAGAAGGACCACCCGTGGCCAGTTTAGGGTTTAACCTCCTGCACAACTCCAAACTGCCCACACGGGGGGGAGCCTGGGAATCTCGAGAACCTGATTAGAGCAAGAGCTCCCAGACTTTCCAACTCCATGCTTTGAGACAAGGAGTCTTCAAATGGAGGCATTTTGAGAAAACAGACAACTTCCATCCAACAATGTTCTGTTTAGGGGGGAAAAGAAGTCAGTGCAGCTCTAGACACAATCAAGCAAAACGGCTTTTGTCTGCAACGCATGCAATGCATGTAGGGAAGACTGATATATTCCTGACAGGGTTGAGGGACAAAATTCTGTCTCAATGAAAGGTTTTGCTATTTGCAACTCAAGGACCATCTAGAGAGCAGCTGTGGGAGAGAAGCAGTGGAAGTGAGGCAAAACTCCTGGGAGATAATTGCTGGAAAAACAACCCAATATTCTTCAGTGAGAGAGCAAAAGGCTGTTAGTTTCTACCCAGACCCTAGTTATTAAAAACCCCATACAAACTAAGAAATAAACAAACAAAACCCAACCTAACCAATGAACAACCCCCCCAAAAATGTGCAACAAAACCCATGAATATATTTCAGGAATACTGCTAGTGAGAGATGCAGTGCAGCTACCGGGTTTCTTCCATTTCTGCAGGCCTACAGATAAAATAAGAGTTTTGCAAAATACATAGCTCAATCTTTATAGAGGTGTTCTGTCACCTGTTAGATTATTTTAACTTGCACTTTGTATTTGATTGAATAATACCCCACCAAATATGACATTACAGTCAGATATGACAGCTGTATTCCCAGCTAATCCTGCTGAGAGAACTGGGAACAGAAGGTGTGACAGGGGTGTACTGAGTCACAGCTTCATGCTACAGACTTTTCTAGATGTCTGCAGCTCTTCTCCACAGGATAATTAAGTAAAACAGGCACTTTGTTTGTAGAAAATGATATAGTTCATTAACCACATTAATTTGTAACATTTGAATATTTTCTGCCTTAAAGGCCACTTGAGTAAAAACATTTAAAGCTGTCAGACTATGGCAAACCAAAAGTGCAAACTATAAGACCAAACTAAACCACACAAATAATACAAACTTGCAAACTTCAATATTATAATAATTAGTATTTATAATTATGAAGGGACTAGTTTTTAGTGCAGTATTGTGTGAAAGACTTTTTGCATTGATTAATTGGCCTTTGGTTTAGCCTCTATATCAAACCTGCTGTTCCAACAGCATTTAGAAAGTCAGTTCTGGAGGTATTCTGAACTTTGTTGGTGCAAGGCAACCCATATCATTCAGGATAAATAAAACAAACAAATTAAGCAGTGGTACAGAACAAAAATATTGATTCACTCTGTTCTAACACCTGTAGTAAAAAAGTTATTTCTTGCTTCTCAGGTAATTTACACTAAAGTGGTTGACATACAATAACAAGGCTGTTCCATAAAATAGAATACATCACACAAAATTCTTTCTACGTCCATTTAGGTAACTAGTTCTACGGCAGATATTCCATGCCAAAAAGACACAAAAATACCTTTATCTGAACCATCTGATAATTTCCTCTTCTGTGGAATTCTCCCTCTCTGGAATATTAATTAGTGCATTTTCTTATAATTTTTACTTCCCTAAGTCAGTGCACTCAAGCAGAATTTTATGAGCAATTCTTTACTAACTAAATAATTTTTCCCTGAAAATTTGTTCAGTGAAGGTAAAATACTTATCATATAACCCATGAATCCAAATAAGTTCAGTACTTTTAAGACATCTTTCTTTAGATGAGTTATGACAACTCCCTTTGAAATACAGCTGTTGGCTGTAAGCCTGAGGAATATTTTTAATTTTCACTTTAATTTTTAAATTTAATTTCATATTTAATTTAATTTTTTTCCCTTTTTTATTGTAAGACAAACCAGCAGTATGTAGGCCATGCTGACAAATTCTGAACTAAGTGAATACATTGGTTTTTTGGGTTTTGGTAACAATTTCAGTCTATTGGGATATTTGGTGAGGTTTGGTTTTTCTATTGTTTTTTGTTTGTTTGTTTGTTTAGGGTTTTTGTTATTATTGCTGTCTGATTTTTTTTGGGGGGGTGTTGGTTTTTGTTTGTAAAAACTGAACATCAGCATTACATTTCTACTCTGCTTCTTGGCAACATTTCTTTTTGCTTCATGATTATAATGCTGCATAGCTACCAAAGAATAAAATGCAACTAAAAAATACACTCAACTAATAACTACACATAAATAGTCTTTTAAACATTTCTGCTATATATTCAGATTCACTTTATAAAATCACAACCCTAATTATAGCCTGACTTTCTGTTCTATTTGAATGTGAAGATTTCTTTTTTTACTGAGCTATGATTATGTGTCTATATGATACAATTAAATTTATAATTATAGTCAGTAACAATGATTAGGTACTTCTGTTCATATTACATTGTTAAAACCAATCATCTCAATATGAGAACAATGACGAGAGAGAGTTTTTAATAAAATCACAGAAGTGTCCCTTATGTATTCATCCACTATACAGATGGCAGTTCTGTGGAAATACCCAAATTAAAGACTCATAACTGTGTTCAGTCCTAGGTAAGAGAAATATTCATACATTCACATCGCTGTATGGGGACTGCAAACAAGGAAAAAACCCAATCCCTATCTATTCGAGGCTTATTACTTCTACAATAATCTTCTGAAAAGAATATAAAGCCAGCAGACATGATTTCCTGTCAGGAATTCATGTTGACAGGCCATTAGCACAAAATTCTGCTGGTTGTGAACCTGCAAGATAAAGAAATCTTGAAAAGTCAGTGTGGCATGTCAGGATTCCTCATGAAATATTTTAACAAATTATTCACACTAGCAGTGCACAGTTATGTCACTGTATAGCTGCATTCATCCTGAAGGACCCCAACAGTAAAAACAGTGGTCCAAATTTTCAGGGAAGCTGGGACTGAAGAGTTCTCCCTGTCCTTCTCCTTTTTAAGATGGGTAAAAGGTCATGTCTTCACTGTTTATGATTTCTGAAAACTGTTGAAGTTTTTAGGACACATGGCCTCAAATGCCAGTAATTAAATGAATTAGTTGTTGCTATAGGATGGTAGACAAGGTTTGAGGAGCAGTAGTTGTAGAACTAATAAATGTAAGACAATAAAAAAATTTATTTTCCTTACTGTGGCAAATAACCAAAACAAATATAGCAAAGAGCAGTGTCTGTTTGCTAAAAACACAAACAGGAAAAGGAAGAGAGAGTCAGAAGATGCACTGACTAGAAGTGTCAGCTGAAGACAGTAACAGTCTTGCTGTGCTGAAAGATTTAAGACTTCTTTTTGATGAAACTCAGAAAGAGGTCACCAAAGCCGTAGCTCAATGTTTCCAAAAAAGTGAAGTTCCTGGAGCAGGATAGATAACATCTAGAGATTTAAGGGAAAAACTGCTTTGACTGTTTGCTTGGTCAAACTGGCACCACCTGACTACTCCTGTTCATGCACTTCTCCTTCTGACCTATTTTTTCCTCTGAAAGTCTGTAACTGGTGTTTATTCATCTTTCTATGCAGTACGTGGCTACCAAGAAACTCCATCTGGACCCTAGAGCAATGCTAATTGCAATATCAAACTAATAAACTTTTGCACTTAGATCTTAGCCATGGAGCTTAGTCAGAAATAGATGAGATGAACAGAACTTTGCTGTGCATTGTGCCTGAGCAAAAGGAAAATAAAACATTTTTATCACCTTACCTTCATTAATTATACATCTACTCTTCTATATATTTATTAGTTTGCACTTTTGCAAGTATAACTATTTTATACAAATTCACAGAAAAAACAGTACATTTTTTTTACTAGGCTTTCCATATCCAATCCCTATTAATCTAAATAATGTACCTAGGTCACTTACACAGCTTTTGAAGAAATATCTTTTTCATGGTTACATGAATCTCTAAAACACATGGGTGCATTTTTGCAGCAGTAAATTTCTTCATGGTTGGAGTTGTGAGCCATCAGCAACTAATTAATGATCATTCAGGAAAAGCTGCTAGTTCAGGTAGGAGGAGTGCTGTCAAGTGTCAAAGCATTCACATTTTGAAAGCTTCAATTAAGATAATTTGTAAAATCTATTGTTAGCGGGATAAAGTTCGCAAGTTTTCCTGCTGCTGAGAACTCCAGGTGTCACCTCCAGCAATTCCTTTATTCAACAGATAAAATTACCTTTCAAATACTAGGGGTTCATTTTTCTTTAGAACTGCCACTAATTATAAATAGTAGAAATCACTTTTACAGAACTGTTAAAAGCTACATATTTTCTCTGTGCTGCTATTTAAGAAAGAAGAATTCAAACAAAACGTAAAACAGGTATTAATCCCAAAAATATATGTTGAATGACATAGTATTTAATATATGCAAGGGGCATGCTGTCCTCTCCCCCACAAAAATTCAATGGATATTGAAAGCAATTCTAGTCTTATTTTTTAGCCTAAAAACTCAGTTTGTTCACTCCAAGGTAATCAAAAGCTAAATTCTCAACTACTTGACTTGGTAGAAGTAGTTGAAAGTACTCCTGCCCGCAGGGGTAGGCAGGAGCTTTTTCCATTGCTGGAGCAAACCAGAAAAGGAAAGGTAAATCAGACCCCCGTGTCTGTGCTTCACAGCCCACACCCATTAACGCAGAGGCATAGACACGGCAGGCCAGGATGGCTGCAGCTAGCAGGACAAAATGCCAATCCCGAGGATGCTTGCTTTGGATGGAAGGCACCACAGGGCAGGGGATGGGGCCAGAGGTCTCGGAAAACCTTCAGCTGACACTGGTATGTACTCTCCAGGTTGTTGCAAGTTTCTGAACTGAACCGTAACTCACATTTGGAGTGTTTAACTGATATTTATGCAGCATATTTTAATTCTGCTGTTGTACCCACAAAAGCCTTACAACTATCAACAAACCAAGACTTTACCTAAATACCTGGGAAAATTAAAGGTTATTTCTGCACAAATACTCTCCATATCCAATGCAGGATCTACTTGGCACTATCAAAGAATGCTTATCTGTTGGAAAAACTGTAAAGGCTTCTAGTTGATAGAATAAAAAGAAATTGAAAATTAACCTAACCTTTCAAATCTACTACTTTTTAACTAAATATAGAACACCATGGGTGTATTTGTTTCTTTTTAACATCATGCACTTTTCTGGTACAGAGAGTGGTTTCTTTTTGCACTCAAGCAAGCTCAAACTCTTTCTCAAAGTGGACTGGCATAATGCCTCTGTGGGAGATCGTGAGTGTTAGAAGGTTTTACATCCCACTCTAAGTGGAGAAGCTAAAACATCACACAAGGCTTCTGTAGATGCCTATTTCAGGCAATAATAGTGATGATGCCTTTCATTGCAGTACTTTTATGTCTACATGTGCGCTAGCACACTTTTGGTTGTGTTTCACATCCAAGAGCTGATTTTTATTTTCTTCACTCATGACATTTCAGGGTAAAAAACCTCGTGACTTCCAAAGTGACCCTTTTGTGACAACAGCTCTGCTCTCAATACAGCTACACACTGGCATTCAGAGTAAGAGCATGGACTGATTTAAACTTTAAATACCAAAGTATCTTTGATACACCCCAGAGCACAGCAATGATTTCCTCTGAGTTTTCTTTTGTTTCGTTTATAATGTCAATTTAAAATTGTATTCAATAGTATGTATTGTATTCAGCTGTGATAGGGAAGGCTTCAGGCACATTCCATAAACCATGACAAATATTATAAAACTCTCAAAAAAGAGATGAGCATAAGTGAAATATTATTCTGGAATGGCCTGGTTTGTTGATATTTCTCGGCTGTGTCTGAAAATGCAACTGCTATAAAAAATAACAATCGAAAAATGATTGTTACCGTTGCTACCCTAAAATTACTATTTTTTTTCAAATTCATCTGAGTTTTAATTTTACTGACTTCTCTTTCCTGTGATCAGAGTGTGACTGTAAACATACCACTGGTCTGATTTTGTTATCCTTATGCATACTAAACAGAAACCTATTTTTAAAGTAGGAATTTAAGTACAATCACACAGACTCATGTTTGATCACACTAAATTCAGCCTTATCTGTGCTACACTGAACTCAGCAGGACTTCTGCAGGGGACTGCTACTCGTCCACAGAAATACAGGATTGAAGACCAGAATAACTACTTCTAAATGATACGTGGCACAAGGCAGTAAAGTCAGAATGCCTGAAGCCGCTGTGTAAGACTTAACCAGAGACTCCTGCTTTCTTCTCTCGAGTGCCACTGATTTAAAAACAGCAACTATTGACAGAAATTAAGTCAGGGACTGTGTTTCATTGCGATGACAAGCTAGGAAACCCCTCTGGCCACATATGCATCTCCGCAGACACCATGGGCTTTTACACAGAAGGAAACAAGGTAAGACTTTATAGAGGGGATCGAGCACCTCACTTAGAAACAGATGAAGAACACAAGACTTGAAAATGAAGGAACCCAGGATTGTATTAGATCATCTGATTCAAATACGATCCCCAGTTGTTTCAGGCAGCATTTAATTTATAGATTATGTTTGTTCCATTTTTCCATTTGCTGTTTCTATTGAGAAGCTGATACAGATCTTGACTCCTCAAGTAGCTAGTTTTTTCCCCAAATTGTATTCTCAATTTATTCATGGCTATCTAGCACGTAAGTTTGGGTCTTTATTGCTATTTTCTGCAGCAACACTTGCCTTCAGATTTTTCTGCCTTCTTAGTGTGATTTTCCCTTTTGCCTATGTTCTTAGAAATTATATTGTCAGCCTTTTCTGTGAGATACTATGAAGTTATTCTGTATCTTTTCATATACAAATCTATTTCCTTCACCATCACTGTAGCCCTTCTTTGCAGCCTTTCTGTGCTAACTGCTGCATGAGCAGTTTGTGCTCCAACCTCCAGCTCTAAGGCATCTCACAAACGATGACATGACGCCTGACAACACAATGAGCATTTTTCACATTGCAGTACAGAGAGACAATGCATGACAATATGATGTATCAGGTCTTTAAGAAAACATTTAAAAGAATGTGCATACAGTGTGTTTATATAAAACAATCTTTCGAATTACTTAGATAAAATATAATCAGCTATGTGGAAGCCTTCTCTGTGACACTTAAAGATATTTCTCTTATATTCTTCCTTAACTAACTGGCATTTTTCAGACATCCTTAAATCCTCACCTGTTCTGAGTTTCTAAGCCTCTTTTTCTCTCCAGGTCATGCAGGCATATCTGTCCCATTCTTAGAAATGGGCAAAATGTGAAAGATTTCAACAAAATCACTAATCTCAAACTTGAAGTACCACCAAAATAATATGAATTTTCAGCACAAAATCACTTGAGTTATCAGGATCAGGAAATGAATATAAAATCAACTCCTGAGATTTCTGGAACTTCCGTGACTATTATTGTTTGTTGTAATAAGAGGTAATTTCTTTTCTTTCCAGAGGACTCCAAGGAACTCTTTGGAAGGAGGAACATTACTACACATCTTCCTGTGCACACAGGAGGCTGATCTCCCTCCCAGATGCAGTGGTCAAAGGGTGGGCAACACACTTGTGCTACACAAACACTTTTCACAGGTCTTACTGCTGCAACAGGGTCTGGGGTTATTTCTACTTATTCCCTGTGGTGAAATAACTTCAGTGCTTCAGTGCACCGTGTTTCGAGAGCCAGCAAATTTGCCAAGATTTGAAAGCAACAATACTTATTCAATTTCTGAAAGAAGGTAGTAAGAGAAGATTGTTTCAAAGCTAAGTATTTTATCAAAACAGTCTACCTGCTCCCATCCTTCCATTTGGTTAAAGAGAGGCATCACACATAACCTGCCCCACCATGGTTTCCTGTCCCTTCTCTGCAGCAGTGCCTTTGCCACTCATCAAAACTGGGTGTTACTCTTAAACACAATATGCTTCTAAGGAAGAAATACCAATAAATCACTTCATTTAAAGATAATGCATGGAAATGCTTTATGCCAGGTTTCCAAGTTCTCAAAGTTTTGACTTTTTGTTAGACTTATTTTCACTAGGAAGGTTATCTGGAAGTTCATGCGAATGTTGCTGTAATCCCCAATTAATCAGTTGATTAATTTTTTTCTCCACATGTTCCACTATCTGACACATCTTGACACATGGCAGAAGAGCCATTCTCTGGTTCAGAGGATGAATATTTAATTGTTTTATGTGAATTGGAACACTTCTAAAACAAAGACTGCAACCCCTCATCCCAAAATGCATGACAGACTCATTGACAAGTGAGTCAAAATCCCTGCAGGCAAATCAGGATCATTACACACATTCTGGGTCAGTTTTTGGGTGTTTGTTTGCTTATTTGTTTTTTAAACTATTTGGCTGGTAGGTAAAAGGGGATAATCTACAAAGGTTTGTAAAACTACAATGCACATTTTTCAATTCTCCCAGAAAAATCAAAAATCACTTGCTGGCAGAGCAACTGTTGTAAAGGCACAATGGTTGAATGAGGAATTCAAGAAAAAGCTAAACATAAGCAGAACTTTCTCTTTTTTTCTGTTTAAGTCAGATTTTAGACTATCTTTCCTTAAAGAGATTGATTCTACAGGCAGAGTTGAACATGACAGTGTTCAGTCCATGAAAAGGCAGCCACACAGGTTTAACTGAGAAAGTGGGAATAAATCTTAGCTTTTCCTTTTCTCTCAATTATTAACTAAGGCAAAGTTAAAGAAGGAAGACAGACACCTAAGCCTGCCTATCACTACCCCAATTTCCAAGAAGCTGCACATTATTTATCTGTTCTGTAAAGGCATTACAAATCAATACATTTGCTCATGATGCATAACCTGAACAGCACAAATGCTCTCTGGAGACCCTGAAAATATTCTTTTACTTTTTTTCTTTGATTTGTTTTCTAAGTTGATTTTCTGCTTTTAGTTTTTTGTCTCCTCAGGAGTCAGAACCAATCCCCTCAGTTTTTTCTATTTACTCTTTACTGGATAACAATTCTTCATTTAAAATGTATCCTAAATTTATTTCAAGTCCAGCAAATATCTTAACTTGGATATAATTAATGAAATAGCCATAAGGAAGCAACTGTCTGGACCAGTGTGGTTCCCTAATCTATGGAACAATAAGCAATTTTTGAAGGGTAATTTTCTTTCAGATCACAGATTGACAATATCGAGCATAGGGGCCCCTTTAATTTTTTGAAAGTGAAAGTTTTCTGCTGTTTGCCTTTTGACAAAAATGATGAAGTACCAAACCACACACATGCCTGAACATACCTGTTGCTAACATTACTGTTTCAGTCCTCAAAAATATCTGCAAGCTGATGAGCAGAGTTCAGAAAAATGAAACAAATAAACTCCCTCCACAGTTTATAGTAACAGCTGATCCTCACTGTAAAGGAGGAGATGGGACTCATTTATATGCTATCAGAAAATAGTTTACACAACATCTACACTATCAAGAAGGTATTAGATGTTCTAACAAGAGAGAAAATACTGTACTTTTATAGGCAATTTTATTCTCTAGAAAGTTAAAGCAGTATTTTTATAAACTCAGTTCCTCATGTTATTTGTTATCTTCAGATGGGATAATTTTTCTGGGCACCAATAGCTCAATGAACATAAACTACATTCATCCTAGTTTAAGATTTGTACCTATGGAATCACTACAAATCATGTGTTTTTAGTGTAACTAGAGGAGAAATTAAGATACTGAGGACTAGTTGACAATAGTCCCTGTTTAACCAATACAAACAAATGGCAAAACTTCTACAAAAGGCTAAAAGTATGGAAAAGTATGCAGATTTATAATAAAGAAGATATCTTAATTTTCTTAGGGAAAACCCCTTTTACTACCAGAAAGGTGAGAAAGTTATTCCTAAGCTTCAGTCTTGTCTCATCAGTGTGCTACAGAAGTATACTACAGTGTGAAATTTTCCTGCCAAAGGGGTGTCATAAAATATCACTGAGAAGGTGGCAATAGGAAATACCTGTTCATTTCAGAAAAACCTGGGTTGATAAGGTAAAAATTTACAAGATCCCAAGAAAGGTGAAAAGGAGGAAGGGGATCAGTTGTTCTGTTTTTGCAAGACCTAGAGGGTATCACATAAAGAATAACAGAGGGTATGTTCATGAAAGGTGGTAAACATGTAGTTTTCTTTGCCAAAGAATGCTAAAATTTGCTGTTTCAGACAGAGGATTAACAAATCCATGGAAGACTACGGAAGAGTTAGAAGCTATGCCTCAGCAAGACCCTAAGCTGAAAAAAATGTGCACTGGTTCTCAAAAAATATCTCACTTACTTGCCCTGTTTGTATTTTGCTCTGGACACTTCCCTACAGCCACTGCAATGGAGAAAAACAGAAGTACAAACTACCCAGTTTTGATCTTTGTGTAGTAATTAAGGATTCAATATCCTTGGTATCCTGCTCGACTGCCTACAAGGAAAAAGCTTTTCCTCACAGTCTCTCTGCATCTTTCTTGTTTCAACACCTGCATTCTGCCTCTCAAGCACCTCACCATACAGCAACAGGGGACTGGCCCTGACATTGCAGCACCTTCTCATAGGCAGTGGCACTGCTCTTAGGTCCCCAAAGCTGTCTCTTCCCAGGCTGAACAAGCCCAGTTCACCCAGTCCCTTCTCACAGGTCTCCTGGCTCTTTAATGGACTTGTCACAGGCTATTGATGTCTTTCCTGTGTTGGGTAGGGGCACAAAACTGCCAGAGTAATTGCACTCAAGTACTGAAGTCGTGTCTTGTGACACAAAAAGCAGTGGATGCAAGATTGGTGTCTCACTTTTTGGTAATATTTTCTTTGTTCAGGAAAAAATACTTATTTTCTCTTCTCATTCAACTACCTTGAAACATTACTAACAATGAAAGTTGCCCAGCTAAAAGGTAGTAAAGTAGTTCAAATCTCAAGCCCCTCTAAAGAGAATAGAGAAGTTTCACTGAAGATAAATCATTCCACATCAAAGTCAGCTAAAATATTGCTATTGACTTGCATAGATATCAGAATATACAATTCTTGATAGCTTCTTCTCAACAGCTGAAGAGTCAATTACTGAGATTTTCATTAAAAACAATTCAATGTTGAGTGCTACTGAGATATTCCCACTACTGTCAGATATGACAAATGTTTGCACACATAGAGGAAAGGCAGAGAGGCCAACTAGGCAGCTGCTGGTACACTGTTAATGTTCTTTGGCTTTAACAGCACTGAGCACAGTGAAAAACACAACAGAAGTTTTAATTTTAAACAATTTCTGTAGAAAGCAAGCTAGAAATAGCCAACAAAAGCTCTTTGTTCAGGATGCATCTGCAGACACTTCTTGGTCCAAATAGATAGCAAAGTGCAACACAAACCCTGAATAACATCAGTAAAGAGAAAGAAACTAAATGAAGAAAACCAGAATCCATTTTGAAGAATGGCGAGGTGAAGGAGAAAAGCAGAGGGTTAATCTTCATATGCTGAAAATATAACATTTAAGAACATATTGATCTGCAAGTTCTAAAATTAGGTAAACCATATCTATAATAGGGAAAAACTTCTGTTTGTTTCAACAGAGATTTAAAAAACCCCAATGGTAGATGTTGCAAATAGCTGCACTTAAACTCTCTGAGCCACTAAAAACACCAGAAGGAAAGTTTCAAAGAAGTTTCAAGTCAACATTTGACATTCCTAAGGTATTTAAAATTCAAGAGTTCTATTCCACAGAATTCTTTAACACCC